>CAUYRT010064672.1:0-16838 GCA_963574885.1 Lepilemur ruficaudatus
GCAATTCTTGATTAAACAGACCAAAGTATTCTAACAATTTCAGCAATTCAGGAGCCATAACTGAATCCTGACTTTAAAAAATAATAGTATAAGATATTTTGGGGATAGTTGGAGATATTTGAACACGTACTATATATTAGATATTTTCTGATATTATTGTTAATTTTAATATAATGGTACTGTGTTTATGTGGGAGAATGGTCTTATTCTTATGATATATTTTATAATAAGATATATATATATATTTGAAGTGGACATTTTGTCCTTATTGAAATTAACATATTTTAGTGTGCTTCTTATTTTCCAACTTTTAATTTGAAAATTTCAAGTTTACTGACATATAAAAATTTCTATTAAAACTTTTACCTAGATTCTCCAATTTAAGTATTTGGTTTTAGCTCTTTTTTTAATAAAAATGTATTTATTTATGTACAGATAATATAATTTAATATATATTCTTATGACATACACACATACACACAATATGAACCTGGAGCCATCCTGTAGTGCCAGAAAGTAAAGAGGTGTTCAAAACACACATACACACACACACAATGTTGGCAGTATCATGGATCCCAAAGCCAAACATGGAAAATGGCATTAGAACCAAAGTCTGGGATCCAGGTGTTCTCATTACTACTAAAGTACCCTGTTAATGTGATAAAACAAAGAAATACACGTATCTATACTAAACCTTGTATATACATATCTCTATAAATAATTTTGTATGTTTCTATCTATATATATATTAAGTAAAACATAAATTCATGCTGATGTCTCCAAATGTAATCCAATGGCTTGTTCTAGCTTCTTCCTTTGAGTGCCCGTAACTTCCCACCCCAGCTAACAGTGAGAAAGTTGACTCTGTCCACCATCCATTAATTTAAGTGTTCATTTCTTGTATACATATATAGTGGTTTCAGAATTGACCCATATCACTATGAGAATAACTTTATAAACTAGGGTGCAGTGTTTATGCATAGTTGTTTGGCATTTATTCTTATTGTCTCCATTCCTTATCAAAGTTACTCAAATTGACACCACAATCCCTTCAGTGAGGTGGTTTCATTCATTTGCAATAATTAGATTATTTTGTCACAGTCTGCATTCCATCCTGGGATCCCAGATCCTAAACGATTTTTAAAAAAATTGTATACATTAAAACCTAGATTTTTTGTTGTAAGGTTTTGAGTTTTGACAAGTGCAGTGTCAGGAGTCCGCAAATAGTGTCATAATAGAAGAGTGTCCCAATCCTAAAAAGTATCCTTTGCACTTCATATGTTTAACTTCCCCCCTCCCCAAGCCACTCGCAACCACTGATATGTTTACCGTCTATAGAATGACATACGAATGGAATTAAACAGACTGTAGCCTTTCAGACTGACTTGTTTCTCTCTTAGCAATATTCAGTTGTTTCATTTGTTTTAAAATAGCTTTAAGCTCCTTACATTTTATCATTGAAGATTATTTCAGTGTATGGATGTGTGAAGTTCATTCATTCATTCACCTGTTTATGGTTATCTTGTTTTCTTTTAGTTTGGGGTGATTATGAATAAAGTGGCTATAAACTTTATCTGTAGGTTTTGTGTGGCATAAGCTTTCCAATTATTTAAGTGAATACTCAGGAGTTTTCTAGATTGTTTAAGCTTATGTTTAGCTCTGTGAGAAATTGCCAAACTGTTTTCTAGAATGACTATATCATTTTAAATTCTCACCAGCAATGAATAAAATTTTCTGTGGCTCTGCTTCCTTGATAATAATCACTATCGTCAGTTTTATGTATTTTGTTTGCTTTTGTTTAGGCTTTCTTATAGGTGTGTAGTGGTTTCTTATTGTTTTAATTTATATTTTTCCAGTAACAATAGATGATTCGTATATTTTCATATGCTTACCTGATATGTGGTATCTTCCTTGGTGGTGAGGTTTCTGTTGAGAATGTTTCACAACGTTTAATTCCAGATATGTAACTTGGAAATATGTTCAAACAGTCATGCCTTGTCTGATTCTCTTAAGAATGTAATTCACAGAGCAGTTTTTAATTAAAAAAAAAAAACTTCTAGTCAATATTTTTATCTTTTAGGACAATCTTTTTGGTGTTATATTAGAAACTTATCAACACATGCAAGGCCATATGTATTTATCTTCTTATACGTTATCTTCTAGAGGTATTATCGTTTTACATTTTGTATTTGGAGCAATACTCCATTTTGATGTCATTTTTGTGTTCAATGAAATATTTGTGTCTAGATTCATATTTTTGCATATGGATATCCAATTACTACAGCACTGTTTACTAAAAAAGACTACTCTTTCTCCACTGCCTCTGTGCCTTGGTCAATTATCTGTTGAATTTATCTGTGCCACCAATATCACACTTCCTTGATTATTATAGCTTTAGAGTCAGTCTTGAATGTGGGTATTTTAAGTCCTCTGAGTTTGTTCTTTTTCAGTGTTCTAGGTATTTTTTGTTAACATATAAATTTTCAATATCTACAACATAGCCTTCAGCAATTTTGATTGAATTTGCATTGAATTTATAAACAAGTTATGAAAAATTAGCACCTCAGTGACATCACATCTTCTAATCCATGAATGTGGAATATTTTTTCATTTAATTAGCTCCTTGGATTAATCAGTGTTTTTCAATTTCCATATATAGATCTTGTACATATTTCATTACTTATACATAATTAATTTTAGTGTGTTATAAATGATACAGAATGTTAATATAAAATTCCAATTACTCATTGCTGGTATGTGACTTTTTACATACATGTATCCTGTGGCCTTGTTACATATTTGCTTATGAATTATAGAAATTTTTCCTGGATTGTTTAGAGATTTCTATGTAGAGAATCATGATATCTATTAATATGAATAAATACTTAAGAAACTAATGAGAATTTTCAATTCCATGTTAAATATGAATCAAGAGTGAGGACATCTTTCCCTTTTCCTGATATTTGGGTGAAAATATTCATTCATTCTCAATTAAGGATGATGTTAGAGGTATGTGTCTCATATATTGCCTTTATTAGGTTAATGAAGTTCCCTCTTTTCTTCCTATTGATATTTTATCATGAACAGGTTTCTATTTTCTTGAAAGATTTTTATGCATCTATTGATTTTTTATATAATCTTCTGTGTGTTCATATGATGAAATACATTGATTCATTTACAAGTTTTAAACCAGTGTTGCATTCATGAAATGAGTTACAAACTTTGAAGTGATGTATTTTTTTTAACTTGTAAAATTTGATCTGCTTATATTTTGTTAAGGATTTTTATATACATGTTTATGAGAGATATTGATATGTACATTTATTTTCTTATAATGCATTTATATTGTTTGACATAAAGAAAATACTGGCCTCATTGAATCAGACAGAAAGTGTTACGCCTGTTTCTATTTTTGCAAAAAAGATTATGGGGAACTGTTATATCATCCTTAATTGTGTGGTAGAAGCACCAGAAAATCATCCAACACTTTTGTTTTATTTTTAGGAAGGTTATTCATTATTTTAATTATTGATTCAATTTTATTTTTTTGTTTATTTTTCTTTTATGCACACAGGAAAAGAAGGAAGGATTCAATTTCTTTAATGTATATAGGCAAATTCTATTTATTTCTTCTTTTGTGAATTAGGTGGTTTGTAACTTTCAAGGAATTAGCCCACTTCGTGTAGGTTATAACATTTCTGAACGTAGAGCTGTTTTTACTATCCCTTTAGGGTTGTTTTAAAATCCATGAGATCAGTAGTGATGATACCTTCATCATTTTTTATATAAGTAATTTCTATCTTATTTTTTTCTTGATTAGTGTGGCTACAAGTTTATTAAATTTTTTGGATCTTTTGAAAATATCAGCTTTTTGTTAAATGAATTTTCACTATTCATTTCCCATTTTCAAATTTAGATTTCTGCTGCAATTGCTATTATTAAAGTATCCTGATGCATAAAATTTGGTTATTGATTTCAAATGTTTCTTCTTATCTAATATATACATTTAATGCTATAATTTTCATGTCAGCACTGCTTTCTTACCAGCCAACAAATTTTGATAAATTATATTTTCTTCTTCATTTATATGTGTGTGTGTATGTATTTCTAATGAGACATATTTTTTAACTATTAACTGAGTCAATAAAATTAAGTCAATAATTTTTAACTTAATTATTTAGAAGTCTGTTATTCATTTCCAGATATTGGGCAATTTTTCCAGCTTTGTGTTACTGATTTCTGGTTTAATAATATTTTTGTTTTAGAATATATATCATATGACTTTTATTCTTCTAAATTACTTTACGTATATTTAATATCTTAGGTCTTTTATTTTTGTGATTATTCTATATGAGCTTTAAAATAATGTGTACTCTTCTGTTGTTGGATGGAGTATCCATAAATGTCAATGACACCATGTTGATTTAAAGTGCTATTAATATTTTCTATGTACCAATAATTACAAATTTTATGCCTATGTGTTATATCAATTACTGACAGAAAGGTGTTGAAATCTCCAACTATCATAATGATTTCTATACTTCTCCATTAAGTTCTATCAGATTTTGCTTCATATATTTTGAAGCACTCTTTTTAAAAAGATGTATAGATGACTTGAATTGTTATGTCTTCTTGGAGACTCGACCTCTTTATCTTTATGCTCCCATTTATCCTTGATTAAGTTCATTTTCTATTTTAAAATTCCCTAAATGACCCTTTCATTTCTACAAATTTCTTTTTTAATATCTGTCTTTAGTGAATGTTTCATTCATGTTCTGAATAATATTTTTGTGTGTGTTGTTTTCAACTTTCTCATTGAGTCCATTGAGCTTATTTGTGATCCATATTTTTAAATGCATATCTGACATTTCAAAATTTCCTTTTGGTCGAAGTCCTTGCTGGATAGCTAGTGTGATCCTTTGCGGATGTCACAAGAGCCTACTTTTTCATACTATCAGAGTCGTTATGCTAGTTCCTATTCATCTGGAACCTTTTCCGTCAGCTCCAAACAGATCACTTTGCAGTTCACCTATTTTCCTCTGCCAGAAACTCCTTTTCTCAGTGTGGAGAGAATGAGTTACGTTGCTTTTTGGCTTATGCAGGCAGGTACCCATTATGGTGTTGCTGGCAATTTGGGTTGGGTGGACTTCACCCCTGGGAAAGTGTTCAGATTCCAGTGTTCATGGACTAGATTAGGTGATTCCCAGTTCCATTGCCCCCGGATGGCATGCTTGAGTTTTGGAGGGACCAGACTGACACCAGGCTGGCAAACTTACCCTCAAGCCACCATGATTTCACGTTCTGTTTGTGATAGCGAGGGGTGGGGTGATCTCCTTCTTTGGAAGTATGCTCAGGCAGGAGAAGGGTGTACTGTAAGCCTGTGACAGAAGAGGGGGTCCTCTTGATGAGATTGGTGGCAGGAAGCAGCTGTGGGGTGTGTAAGCTGCTCACACCTTCCTCTCTTGGCAGTGACAGGGGTCTCTGTCCTCTGGGGGCACAAAAGTGCCCAGCTTCCTAGCTCCCATTTGGACCCAGCTGATGTAAAGGTTGTGGAGGCAGCTCAACTTGCTGTGTGATGAGCTATCATATTGGCTGTGGGCTGTGCCTGAAATGTTCCATTGGAGGAGATGTGGTTGTGCCAGGGACTTACTTCCAGGACTGGTAGGTTCCTCCCAGAAGAGACAGACACTTCTCAGGGAGAGAAGTGCTATCCTCACCCTCCCCCAGAAGAGGCAGTAGCTTTTGTTTTTGGAGCATATGAAAGTTATTACTGTGGCTTTTTAGAATGAAAGGAGTGAGCCCTAAGCTCCATGCCATCCTGGATATGTAGGTGCTCTGTCAGAGGTGGGGAGGCTGCTCCCATTTCCCTCACTTAATTTTCCCCTGTGGAACTCTCACTGGTCCTGAGCAGAAATAACCGTGGCTGCCTTAGCAGTAGGGGGCAGTGGAGAGGTGGAGGAGGAAAAGCGTCCAAATGATGGGGAGCTGGTGCCCTGGTTTCCTTTTTTCTAAGGGCCGCTCTGGCATGCTGCACTGTCCTTTTGGCTGGAATTGTCCTTCCCTGAAAGCCCAAGCACCAGGAGACCCACGGTTCCTCTGGAACCCCAAGGCTTCTGTGGTCCCAGAGGATGCCGGGGGAATTGGCTGTGGATCCAGGAAGCACATGCTACCTGTGTCTAGTTGGCCATCTTGATCTCTCAGAAAGAACCCTTAAATGGTAATTTTGAGGAATTACTTGGGGCTGAATGTAAACTAAAATGAGAGTAAGAAACTTGACACGTTAGGATGTTAGGATGCCCACAACACTTTTGTGGGCTATTACCGTGAGGAAAACCACAAGGCAAATGTCCTCATGGCTTTGGTAGGGGGAAAAAAGACAATTAATCATTGTGAAATATGCTAATACTGTTACTCCTAATAAAGACCTACTCTCTAGGTGAAAAGACTTTAGCAGAGTCTGACATGCAGGAAAAGCATTTCTCTGACAACAGCCCCCTTTGGCCTTCTTCTCTTACATAAAAAGGTGAGAGGAGCTGAGAAATACTGTGGAGGTCACTGCCGAGAGAACAGGCCACTGAATAATAGACGTACTCATAAGATTATAGCATGTTTCTCTTTAGCCACGTCTTACTACAAACAAGGAAGGCTTCAGTACAATAACAGTGGATTATAGTGAAAAGAGCTTCAAGGTAAAGACTCTTGAAAGAAGTACTTACTGAAGGCCAAAAGCAGCATGATAGACAATAAGGAGATATTATTATGCCATTAAATATAAAATGTCAGATTTCAAATCAAAAGTGTAGTTTATTGTATCTCAAACAAGACGAAGTATGACTAATCAAAGTATGCCCCTAAACTATCAACACAATTTTCCCATCTTAATAGCAGCTTGTTTATGCCAACAGCAAAGAAGCCTGGAGAGTGAATGTCAATGAAATGGCAAAAGGTGTTTTCCACAGCTTGTGGACAATTGAATATTTTTCCTTGCAAGAAGTGGCCCAAAACCTGGAAGAAGTGGCAGTCAGTTGGTGCAAGGTCTGGTGATTAGGGTGGATGACAGAGAGTTTCCAAACCCAATTTCTATAGTTTGAGCAGCATTGTTTGTGCTACAGGAGGTTGAGCACTGTCTTGCAAGAGGATTGACCTGTCTCTGATTGACCAATCTCAGTTGCCTGATGACAAGCATCCTCATCATTTCATCCAATTGGTTGCAGTAGACATACACTGTAAGCAGTTGACCAGGTTTCATGAAGCTGTGGTGGATAATACAAGCACTGCACCAATAAACAGATGCCATTATTGGGTTTTTTGATGAATATTTGGTTTTGGACGGTGCTTTGGCACTTCATCTTTATCCAACCATTGTGCCGAAGGCTTGCCATTGTCAAAAAGAATTCATGTATCAAAAAGAATCGATTTTTCCTCACATATAAAAAATGGTGTAGAAATGGTTTGCCTTTATGTCTTGACAGCAAAGAAAGGCAAGCTTGGAGACAATTTCTCTTCTAACACTCATTTAATAGAGGAGGAACCCATCTACACAGCTTGTTTACCTTGCCCACTTATTTGGTCCAATATTGTTGGAATAGTAACATCAAACCTTGCTGCTAATTCATATGTAGGTTGAGATGGATTCACTTCCACTAAAGCTTTCAGCTCATCATTATCCACCTTGGTGTTAGGTCACCCACGTGGCTCATTTTCAAGATTAATTCTCCAGAATGGAACTTCTCAAACTGTAGATGTACTGTGTGTTCATTAGCCATATTTTTTCCAGGCACTTCGTTGATATTTTGAGCTGTCTGCACTGCATTGGTTCCACAACGGAACCCATATTTAAAAATAACTCGAATTTTTTACTTATCCTTGGTTTCACGAAAATTGCTCTGAAAAAATTTGAAAGATCATCACAAGCACAAAGGTGCATTTGAAAGACATAGGAAGTACCTTCACAATAAAAATAAAACAAGAAGTATCAAAGTGAAATGTCAGAGATATTAACTGTCAAACTTAGTACTTAAAGAAATTGGACATTTCATGCTTAGTAACCTAGTTGACGTATGAAGATAGATGAAATCACTGGCACATACGGCTACAGGAAACAGCTTAACTTACAGCCAGAGTAACATAAATGTTTCTAAAAGCACATTTACTCCCTATAACCTGATATAGAATATCTACCTTTCAACAATGAAATTGTAAATCATTCCAAAAGTCAAGAAAAAGTACAGTCTGAAAAGACATGGGAAGCATCATAACCAGATTCTTGTATGACATTGATATTGGAATTATCAGATGAGTAATTAAAAATAAATATGCTTAATATATTAAGGAATCTAATGAGAGAAATAAACAACATATGAGAACAGGTGAGTATTATAAGAAGTGAGATGGATATGACAAAGAAATAAGCTCAAAGGAAATTTTAAAAATTAAAAAAAAAAACATAAAATTGAAATGAAGAATGCCTTAGATGGACTGAACATATTGAGAAAATAATTAAAAGCTTGAAGATATGTCGAGAGAAACTTTACAAACTGAAATACAAAAAAAAAAAAAAAAAAGAATCAAGCAAACACAAAGGAGAGTTCTTATGAGACTATTGTCCCAGAGGCATTGCTACAAAGAAGCAGATCACAGTTGCCACAGCTTTCTGCATGTGCCTATCTCTCCGGATTTCAGGGTAGCAGTTTGCCCTGTGACCTAAATTTTCTGAAATGTCCAAGACAGCTGTTGATTTTCACTTGGTGAAAGAAGACAGACTCTAAAGTTCTGTGTATGTCAAAGTTGAATCTGAAAGTAAATATTTTGATTTTAAATGATTGTTTCCAAAAATATATTAATATTTAAATAAGATAAAAATAAAACTAAAGTAAAATACACTTTCCACATACCTTTGTACTCTATCAAAATTATATTAGTATAAATCTAGGCCTTTGAAATATACATATTCAAAAAATTTATTTTTCTACATTTAGTCCTGGATAGTGATTATTCCGTTTTTTTGTTTTATAAATCATTCAGCTATGTAATATTTATGGACTTTTTAAATGTCTTACATTTTAGAATAATATTTTATAAAAATGAGGCAGAAAAAACCATATAGAGTAAATAGATGTATCTAGGATAGATTTTAGCTGCTTTAAATATTTCTGATCACTTTATCATTTACTTTTTTGTGAAGGAGAAAATCCAAGTTTGTAAGATGACTTCTGGATGAGCTGCCTAGGTTTCATTTTGCATCTGTTCTTCAATGAAACAACCAAAACTGGTAAAAAGTAGAAAAACAAGAAAGCATTTAAAGTCTCTGGAAATTGTCCTAAAGCAATACAGCAAAGAAAAAAAAATATTCTACAAAACCTAAATATTCATAAGAATAGCTATAGTCCATAGTACTTGAGATATGACCTGATCCCTCCACCACCCTCAGCTCAGCACGGCTGAAACTCCACAGCAGCTAAATGTAGCAAAGAAGACAGGGCTCCTTCTCCCCAGGTTCCCAGTCAAGGGCTACAGTATCTCTCCAGAGGGGAAGTCACCACCATTTTTCAACTTCTGAAGCTCCATGTTGCAGAAGTTCAATTCTAAGCATGAATAGCAAATGTGTCTGGAACCCATTTCCTCTACTCAGCCCACAAATAGGGTAGAAGGTCTACCCAAATCATACCGTGTTAACACAAAACCATGAAGCTTTTTCCAAAGGAACTGAATTTTATTTGGAACAGATAAAATTTGGGCAAGTTCACTCTCTGAGTTAAATTAAAGAGCTAAGAGCACTCTAAAACATTTCAAGTTTGGTGGTAAGCAATTAGCCACCAGGGAAATGCAAATCAGAACCCACAATGAGACACCGCTTCATACCTACTAGAATCGAAAATCAGATAATAAAAAGTGTTGAGGAAGATGTGGAGAAATTAACACCCTCATATGCTGCTGGCAGAAATGTAAAATTGCAAAAATACTTTAGAAAACATTTGGCAGTTCTTCAAAGTTAAAACATAGAGTTATTTTAAAGGCTAGCAATTTCCCTCCTAACTACCAATGTATACCTAAGAGAATTGAAAACATAACTAAACAAAAAAACAAATACACAAATGTACATAGAAACATAAATTATAATAACCCAAAAAGGAAACAAAATGAAAAAATAACAACTAAACAATGAATAAATAAAATGTGGTACAGTCACACAACAAAATCTATTTGTCCATATAAAAAAGAATTAAGAACTGATATATACTATGGTACAACATTGATGAACCTTGAAAACATTACCCTTAAGTGAATGAAAAAAATTAGTCAAAGAATGCCATATATATGTATATATATTTTTGTAATATTGTTCAAATATTCAAATATCTATTCTTAAAATATTATATATATTTCAATAATAGACAAATCTATAGGGGCAGAAAACAGATTAATCATTTCCTAGGGCTGAGGAGATTAGTAGGGAAATAGAGGGTGTGGCTGCTGATAGCAATGGGTTTTTGAGGGGGATGATGAAAATATTCTAAAATTAATTGAGGCAAAAGTGTTGTGCAACTCTGTGAATAAATAAAAGCCATTAATTTTTTTACTTTAAATGGATAAATTGCATGGTACATGAATTATACCTCAATAAAAATATTATTAAAAAACTAAGATTTTACTATACTGAAATTATTTTCTCAATAATTATAATTTCTACCAGGTTTTTCCTCATACTATTTATTACATTCAGTATCTTAAAACTATACAATACCTAGGCAAGATAGATATTTTTGTGACAGTATTGCAGATGAAGATTAAACCCAGAGAATTTAAATTTCACATGGCTCTTCTAATGGCATATCTAGGATATAAATTTAAGACTACCTATGCTAACCATACTTGCTTTGGTACAGTAAGCTAACTCTACTATAAACTACTTGAAAGGGCATGTTTAAACAAGTACATAATCCTGTTTAATAAAACATTGCTGTTTTTATTAATTTGTTCATCCATTTGTTGAATAAATATTTACTAAAGTCTTCCCAAGCCTTAGCTAGCCATTGGGGCATTAATTTGAAGAAAATGTGTTTTATTTTCCAATTTGAAATAGTTCTGTTACGTAAAGAAAATAAAATAGATTATCCAATTTGTAGAATCATTGATTGCCTTGGTAAATACAACTGAGATTTATCATGACAAATTGAAAAATACAGAAAATTTTAAAAAGTAAACTTTAATATCAAACATAAATCCTCAACAGGTTTCTGTACAATTACTTTGATAGGTTATCATAGGCGCAGAAAGGAGTGATACCTTTCTTTACCCATCATTAGATTCACAACTGACACCTATAACAAAAGACAGGTTAATGAGAGAAACACGTATAACTTTATTTAATCAAAGTTTTACATAGCATGGGAGCTTTCAGGAATAAAAACTCAAAACCCAGAAAAATTGACTATTTTTATGTTTAGGTCTTATGAAGGATTGACAGCCATGTAGAAATGTGATTGGATGAAAGAGTAGGATCTAATGGTAATAGACTGAGGGAGGAAATCCAACAAGATCTGTCTGTTCAGATTCTTCTAGGCCTCTCTGTTTGGCATTCCTTCCTCTCAGGTATGGGGCAGGACCTCTTTGGAATGAGAATCTTCAAGGGAGAAGGGAGAGAGTGCCCTTTCTAGGTTCTATGGTTTGCCTTGGGGGAGAGGAGTTCTAGCTTACATGCCTTTGGGAAGAGAAATTCTAGTTTCTATGACTTTCTGTGGGGAACAAAGAAGGAAGGGAGGTGGGAGGAGAGAAGGTCAGAATGATGCTGCTACTGAGCCCTTTCCAATTTCCTTTAAAATACTCAGCATGCTAAGGTGCCATACCTTGTGGTATTGTCTTCTGAGCCCTGGCATTACCAAATAATGAGAATCTTTTTGTTCTTCCATTTTTTTTCTTTCCTAAATGAAATTCAAATTAACTGGCATTCTTGAAGAGGATCAGCTCTGAAGACAATAACAGGTAGAGGGAATAAAGAATAAGATTTATAGATTGATACTTCTTATCTCCCATCTGAGCCAGTCCAATCTCACTGCAGCTTTTGTGTCAGATGAAAAGTGGAAATTATTACATGTGCTCAGACAAGCACTTATGGTAAGATGAGTCTCTCAATTTTCACGGATCCCTGAGTTTTGGCACTGCTTAGAGGAAGAATTTTCTAGAGATAAAATCCTAGGATTTGAATAAAAGTACAAAGATATATTCTGATTTAGAATTAATATGAAATTGTGACACTGTACATTATTACGCAAATTCACCAAGGCGATTAGCGATCTCGGAACACATTCCTAAGAGAAAGAGCAGCACTATGGCTAAGGGAGTATTGCACTAAAATTAGAGGCACTGAACTATAACTGCTTGCTACGGACAGTAGAGCCATCAAATTGTGATGGTAAAATGAGACACACACACACAAAAAAATAGATTATAACCAATACTGATGACCATTACACAAATATTATTGGTTAAAATATAATTTAAAATTTATGTTTGGGGTTTAACTTGATAGTGATTCTCCAAATTGAGAGTTTAAATATTCAGCAGTATGCTTCTGGGAATGTAAAACCCATAAGAGTACATCTTGAAGACATTAGATTATTTTTACCTTGACCACCTCCCCAACATCTACTTCCCCAACATTTTCAACCAACCTTATCAAAAACCACATTACAGGTTTCCTTCCCCCTAAACATGTCCTTCTTCAATCATTTTAAGTCTATTTCCTGAAAGACTGTTAAAATATGTAAAAAAATTCATGTCATCTCTTCCTTAAATATTTCAAAGATCCTTCCATTTCCCTTACAGAATGCAAACTCCTTGTCATTCCCACAAGGCAGTACTTGACCTGGCTCCTGGTCTACTTTCTCATGGTCCATATCTCTAACCACAGTAAGTCCTTACTTTTTTTCAAACATCACTAGCTTTCTTTCCATATGTTATATTAGCACTGTTTTTCTCCGCTTAAAATACTTATCCTCCAGTATTTAGCATGACTGGCTCATTCTCCATTTTATTAGTATTTTCAAAGAACCAGCTTTTGATTTTTTTTTTTTGGTACCTGTTTCTTATTTTCAATTTCACTGATTTCTGCTCTAATTTTTATTCCTATTTTTCTACTTACTTTGTACTTAATTTGCTCTTCTTTTTTTTAGTTTCCTAAGGTAGAGACTTAAGTTGATTTTAGAGCTTTCTGCTTTTCATATCTATCTATCTATCTATCTATCATCTGTTTACATGTATAGCTATGCATGTGCGTATATGTACATGTGTATATACACAAATATATATATTCTCTCTCTATATATTTATATGTATGTACTGTTCTCTAAATTTCTACTTTTGTTGTATCCCACAAATTTTAAGTTGTAACTTTAATCTTATTTAGTCAAAAGTATTTTTAAATTTCTCTTGAGATTTATTTGACTCATGTGTTGTTAAGTGTGTTCTTTAATCTCCAAGTATTTCGGGATTTTTCAGCTATCTTTCTGAAATCTATTGATTTCCAGTTTATTTCAACTATGGTCTAAGAAGATATTGTGTATAATTTCTGTTCTTTTAAATTTGTTAAGCTGTGTTTTATGGCCCTAAATGTGATCTCTCTTGGTGAATATTCCATGTGAGCTTGAGATGAATGTGTATTCTGATGTTGTTGTATGAAGTATTCTATGGATGTCAATTAGATCCAGTTGATTGATGGTGCCATTCAATTCAACTATGTCTTTATTGATTTTTAGGTGCTGGATCCGTTCATGACTGATAGAGGAGTGCTGAAGAATTCACTATAATAGTGAATTTACCTTTTTCTCCTTTTAGTTCAATCAATTTATGCCTCATGTATATTGACATCTTGTCATTAAGTGCATACACATTAAAAATTGTTATCAATGGGCTATTTTATCATTGTGTAATGCTTCTTTTTATCTTTGATAAATTTCCTACTTTTGAGGTCACCTTTGTCTAAAATCAATGCAGCTAATCTAGCCTTCTTTTGATTAGTGTTACCGTGGTATAGCTATCCCTTTTCTGTTAATTTATGTATGTCTTTAGATTTAAAGTGGGTTTCTTGTAGACAACATAGAATTGGGCCATTTTTTTTTCAATCCACTTTGATGGTCTTTTATTTGGTATATTTAGTTAATTGACATTTAAAATGATTATTGATATCCTTAAATTAATCTGTAATGTTTGTTTTTTTATTTTATAATCATTGCCTTAGTTTTTTTTCTTTTTTTGCCTTCCACTATTTTTCTACCTTCACTGATTTTGATTATTTTGTATTATTTAACTTTTTTGTTTTTTAATACATCAATTATACTTCTATTTTCCTTACTTTATAGAATTTCCTGGCATTTGTAATGTATATTTACAACTAATACAAGTCTTCTTTCAACTAATAGTATACCACTTCCCAGGATGTGCAAGAACCATGTAGCAAAGTATTTCCATTTCTTCGCTCCCAGCCCTTATAACATTGCTGCCATTCATTTTATTTATTCATAAGCTGTAATCACTGAATACATTGTTTCTGTTATTATTCTGAACAACTTACCTATCAAATTTGTTAAGAATAAGAAAAGTAAAATATTTTATTTCATCATTATTTATTCTTTCTTTACCACTCTTTTATTGTTTGGTTAGATCAGAGTTTCTGACCTATATAATTTTTCTGTTCTTAGAAGAGCTTTTAACATTTCTTACAAGGCAGGTCTACTGCCAATCAATTTGATCAATTTTTATTTGCCTGAGTCTTTTTTTTCTTTTACTTTTAAAGGATAATTTTGCTGGGTAAAGAACTCTAGATTGGTATTTCTTTTCTTTTAACATGTTAAATATTTTACTTCATTCTTTCTTGCTTATGTAAATCTAAAAAATAAAGAAAATTCTACCTAAATATGTTCAACTGGGACCAATAAATAAGGATCATGACTTAGAATGTATGGAATAACAAGCTACCTGTGCCTGTGATAAGGGAAGGATAGAGGAAACCTATTAGCAAAAAAAAAGATTTGCATAAACTGCTTAGAAGGAGAGTTCATTGGTTCCAGAGGTTCACAGTCAGAGTTGCTGTCGGTTCATTAGTGGAGATGCCAACCTTAACCAGGCAAATGTTCCTCCCAGCGTATTTTATCTGAATTACTACAGTTTTCTTTTTTTTTTAAGTCTAGTGTTAAAATTAATCAAAGCAGGAAGGACAAGAAAGGGTTTCTTGTGATGTTGTAAGAAAGTCCTTGGAGACAGTTCTAATCTCAGATGTGTAAGCATGTGTCTCCTCTCCTTTGGGCCTCCCGGCCCTATTTAGTCTGGATCTATCAAAAGTGTTTTCATCTTGATAACTTTCAAATTTTCATGATTTCTGAAGAAAAGACTAATATAATTTTTTATCTTTGCTTAATTATCAATAGAATTTTTGTCCCTTTGTCTTCTTTCAGGATTTTTTTCCTTTGTCTTTGATTTTCTGTAGTTTGAATATAACATGCTTAGGTGTGAATTAGAAAATTTGAAAGAAAATAAATAAGTTTATTTGTATTGAATTTAAAGCCTGATCCAGGAACTGCCCTTTTGTTAATAGACTCTTCCTTGAGAACACATACTATGTTAATCTGCATTCACTCTCTATCTGTATCTTTTGACACATGCCATGCCACAATATGTACTTGATAAATACTTCTGGAATACATGAAAGCCTTCCAGAGCAACATTTAAGTGTTTAATTGCTCAGCAGACTCCCACTATATCTTCAATACTGACGTGAATTGTCCATGTCATTGAGGGAAGCATAAAAATTATCAATATTCCCATTAAACTTCATTGAACAAAACTTCATGAGATTAGAGACCCAGAAAGGTGATATGGCAACATCAATATTGTGTAGAAATCTTGATATATAAGTCATCTTTCACATTTTCAGTAGATAATTTGACATTGTCTGAAAAAGATGGTTATGATATACTACAATAAATTAGTTTCTTTTGAAGCTCATTTCCTTCCCTCCCTTCTTTCCTTCCTACCTTCCTTCCTTCCTTCTTTCCTTCCTTCCTTCCTTCCTTCCTTCCTTCCTTCCTTCCTTCCTTCCTTCCTTCCTTCCTTCCTGCCTGCCTGCCTGCCTTCTATCTGTCCTTTCTTTCTATCTTATTTTCTGAAAATTCCAAGATCTCTTAGTCATTATAATGGACTTGCTACTGACTGTTCTGGGTGCTTTCTTCAGGTAAAATTCATGATGAAGGAAAATTATTCATATAAGTTTAAAAAAAAGTACTTGCCAGATTGCAAGTTTTATATACAACAGAGTAAAACATGATTTAATTAGGAACAAAAAGTCTGTTTCCTAGGACTGCAGTAAAGTTTTGAATTTAGAAGGCCAGATGGTTGTCTAAAATAGCACATATTCAGATTATTTGGTAGCAGCAAAGTAGACTTAAATCAACTGGATGAGAGGTTCACTTTATTCAGGTCAACCAATAGTTATTACATCAAAGCTGATTGAAATTCAGAAATTCAGTGAAATAAAAGAAAGTAATTCCCACATTTCAAACTTCTGCTGAGATAAACATATAACTAATTTCACATTTCTCTGTTTAAAGATTTGTTAATGTCATGGAAATTTACTTAATATTTTACAAAAATAGAAATCAAAATACAAATAGTTCAAACAAATATAAACTGAAAAATAATTAACAGCTATATCAAATTTAGTGAAACTCAGGATGGCAGTCAGAATACTCACATATTATCTAAATATATTCTTTTTTAATATTTATCTTCATATCGGGATTTAAAATGTCCTTTATAAAAATATTGGAGGAAATAACATTAAATGA
>CAUYRT010064673.1:0-55798 GCA_963574885.1 Lepilemur ruficaudatus
ATATAGAAAAAATTAGCCGGGCATGGTGGCGCATGCCTGTAGTCCCAGCTACTTGGGAGGCTGAGGCAGAAGGATTGCTTGAGCCCAGGAGTTTGAGGTTGCTGTGAGCTAGGCTGACGCCACGGCACTCTAGCCTGGGCAATAGAGTGACACTCTGTCTCAAAAAGAAAAGAGCCCCTATCAGAGCAACATAAATTCTGCTCACATGGAAGCAAGAAAAACATCAAATTTACAGTGAAGCTTCAGTGGAAGAACAATGAAACCATGGATGCCTTAGGAAAAGCTTATGGGGCCAATGCTCCAAAGAAATCAGCAGTTTACAAATGGATAACTCATTTTATAAAGCCTGCAGTGGCAGACCATCCACATCAATTTTCAAGGCAAAAATTAATCTGTTTGTTCCCTAATTGAAGAGGACTCATCAGTCCTCTTAATAGCAGAATTAATAGCCAGCACCAACCACAGATATCTCATTTGGCTCAGCTTACACAATTTTTTTTTTTTTTTTTTTTTTGTAGACAGAGTCTCACTCTGTCACCCAGGCTAGAATACAGTGGCACACTCAGAGCTCACTGCAACCTCAAAACTCCTGGAATCACGCGATCCTCCTGCCTTAGCCTCCAAAGTACCTTGGTCTACAGGTGTGTGCCATCACACCCAGCTAATTTTTTAAAAAATTATTTTGTAGAGGTGAGGTCTCAATCTTCCTCAGGCTGGTCTTCAAGTCCTGAGCTATGATGATGCCATGGCACTCTAGCCCGGTCAACAGAGCAAGACTCTATCTAAAATCATTAAAAATAAATAAATAAAAAATCTGTAAAGGACACCCACTTGTCTTCAGTTCATAATGTAAAAAAGACTGCATTGACATGGTTAAATTCTCAGGACCCTCAGTTGTCCGGGGATGGACTAAATTGCTGGTATTATTCCTTATAAAAGTATCTTAAACGTGATGGAGCTTATGTTGAGAAATGAAGTTTATATTTTTTATTTTTGTCTTTTCATCCCATTTTTCTATGAACTTTTTCAAGTCCCCTCATGTGTGTGTGTACGTGTGTGTGTGTCCTCTCCCCTTTCTTACCCATACTCTTACGTTCCTTGGTGAAACTTAACAGGCATTGTGGGTTTTGGTGCAAATCTATACAGTTGCACTACATTCCATAATATGGATGTCCCATAATTTACCCAGCCCCTTCTGATAGACACACTGGTGGTTTCCAGTTTTTTATTTCTACAAACATATTTTTGCACATACATGTAGTATCAGTCGCTTAAAGTGGAATTACAGAGTCAAGGGATATGTGAATTTTAATTCTGATAGTCACTGCCAAATAAATGGTGACACTTAACATTTGATGAGAATTGCTAAAAGTAGTGTGTTTGCTCATGCCAGAAACAAGAGTGAAGATAGTCTTTTATTTTAAGCTTTAATCCCTCAGGCAAGCAAGCAGCACACTTTATGAAACTCCTTTGCCAACGCCTTGCTCACCTAAAACACACACACACACACGCACACACACATCCCTGGTTACAAATCCATTCAAAATATACTGTGACAACAGCTTACTAAATAAGGAACTTGCCAGAAGTTCCTTGTCACCAAGTTCCTTGCTGCAGTGGGGTTAGCTCACAAAGGCTGCATGCTCCCCCTTTGCGCTCACTGTGTTTACTACCTTGGCGGCCCTGGTCAGTTGGCAACTCTACCTTACTTTTCTTTGTAACCAAAGGTCAGTTTGTGACCCCATCCCCCCCTCCTCTGCAACACAGGTGCACCATTTCTTGTCACCCTGGTTTCCTCACAGAAGGAACCAGTCTTAAAGTGTCAGGTCAGACAGACCCTTGAGCATCAGTGAAGGCCCCCCAGGCACAATGGAACCCCGATTTAATTTTCTATTACCTGTGGGGGTGAGTTAGAGAACAGACAACCTTGTCCTCTGTTCAGCTGCCATCTCCCTTACTGGCTTTCTCTAATTGAAAGAAGTAGAGACCCAGAACACTCTCGTTTCTGGAGTGTTTACTCAACACGCACTCTGTGCTACAATCGCCAGTTGCGGCTTCTTTCCTATTTGCTTTTGTAACATGAGAAAGAGTGTGCAGGTTTTATGTTTGTTTTATAACCATCTGTAACCATTTTCTTTCCTCCGCCTCTAACTACAAACACATTTCCTTCCTGGTAACCACTGAAAATCTACATCTGATCAGGTGGAAATCAAACGAAGTCCTTTCGGTTCCATCGGTGACAACCAATTGAATAAATCTTCTGTTTACATGTAGAATGGGTGGTAAATTTAAAAAGATAACTTAAGTCCTACTTAAAATAGGCTTTGGCTCCATGAAACCATGAAATAAATGGTAATATGAATAACCAAGAGCCTTCATTTTTACATTTACCCCAAAATCACTCTCAAAGGGCCAAAGACTAGATACCCGCCCCCGCCAAAAAAAAAAATAGATTTCGAGGAAAAAAGATTGCAAGGAAGCCATTTCACTATCCCCATTCTGTGAGCTGTTTAAGGTCCTTAAACCAGATAGCCCTATTCTCTCAGGGAGCAATGGAAAAGAAAAAGATCTTCTATTTAAAAATAAAATTAAAAACAAGAAATACATGGCAGTATGTTGGTAAACTTCAAACTCAGCAGTCAGTCACCTGGCCAGGTGGGAGTTTACAAGTTGATGCTACTGCTCTTGCTCCTGCGGTAAGAGTTCATCTGAAAGCAGGACCCTGGGGCCTAGGAAAAGGAATAAGAATGGACAACAGGTGACAGCCACCAAACTATTCCAGACCAGGCTACAAAAACCTTGAAATAAAATCTCCAAACAATGGAGAAGTTTCAAAATCAGTAAAGGCAATTCCCCACTTTGGGGCTCTCACAGCAAAGATGCAAATGTACCTTTGGGAATGGACTTGTTTATTGAGTTCTATCTCCTTTTAATCAACAAGCATGTATTAGGGATGTTTTAGGTGCCAGACTTTCAGCTGGGTATTGTGCAAAGACTAAAAAGTCATGGACTCTACTCCATAGTGGGCACTCATTAAATATTGTTGAATGAATGAACCAATGAATGCATGCATGAATGAATGAATGGATGAAGCTTACAATTAGGTTAGGGGAGAAAACACAAACACAGGTTTAATTTTCCATTACTTGTGGGCATGGTATGTACAGAATACAGGGGTACAAGTGTTCTGCCCAGGGTGGTATGGAAAGACCTCAGGCTTGAGGTGACAATTGAATGGGTAATGGACAGCTGAACAGGGTAGGAAGAGACGTTTAATGTGGACAAGTGAAAGACCACAGCAGGAGCAAAGGCCTAAAGCAGAGATCAGCAAACTATGAACCAAATGCAATCTGCCACCTGTTTTTGTAAATAAAGTTTTATTTGAAGACAGCCATGCTCATCCATTTACACTTTGTCTGTGGCTGCTTGTACACTACAACAGCAGCACCGAGTACTTGCAACAGAGATTACATGACTCAGAAAACCAAAAATATTTACTGTCTGGCCCTTGACAAATGTCTGTCAACCCTGGCCTAGAGGTATGAAAGAGGTGGATATTCAGGGACCTGCAGGCAAGTCCCAATAGCTGAAACTTACAGTCCAACAAGGGGCTTAGTGAAAGAAGAGACAGAAAGGTGAACAGGGGCCAACCCCTGAAGATTCATTCTTCTGCGCCACATTAAGAAATGTGGTCTTGTTCCTTTAGGAAAGAAGCAACAAGAGCAGTTTGGAATTTAGAGATATCTCTTAGGCATCAGGACAGATAAGAGAGATGCAAGATTGCAACAGGAGATAACCTCTCTCCAAACCTCACATCTCACAAATTCCTTGATTCAACAAACACTGAAGAGCTTAACGCTGTCATTATGCATCTTGCTCTGTGCTTGGGAAACAGAACCGGCACACAGATGCACTCAATCACTATTTATTAAGAGGATTAAGGAAGGAATAAAGATAATATTGTAATAGCATCATTATTAAAAGGTTTCCTGAATAGGCTGCCTCTGCTATGAAACAAATAGCTGAGATTCTCACTGGCTTCCAGTTTCCACACTCGCAGGCATTGCAATCTAGGTATGAGGAGGTTAACGGCGAGACACAAGCCAGAGAGAAATTCTTCCCCTTCGTCTCCAGTGCCAACATCATCAAATACCAGTCCCTGGCCAAACCTGTGTTTATTCCATGCCCTAATGACATGGGGCTGGGACAAGAAGCAGCTCTGCTAAGAACTGTCATAAAAATAATAATATCACTGGGCTCCATGTGGTGTCTTTTGCTGGACGATCTCGAATCGTTTCTTCTCTGACGTTAACTATTATTCCCATTTTATTTCCACTAAAGGAAAAGCCAACCCAGAGAGGTTGTGACTTGTCCAGGGTCACTGAGCAAACCAGAAAAGCAGTTTTTAAAAGCTGACAAGGATATCAGAGTATGTGAAATCCAGTTTCCTTCCCAGCCTGGAATGGGCTGGATTTATGACTCAGGAAGGAAGATGGCATTATTCAAGCTCAGTGTCTCTTAAAAATGAGTCATGCTAGAGGAGACTCAGGGCATGAGGATCTGTGTCAGACACATGTTTTCAGTAGTCACACATTGTCCCTGCCCATTGGATTGTGACACCTATCACCAAAGTCCGTCACAGACAGGGCCTTTTCGAAGGTTTAGCCTAAAGAAGTGGAGGGATCTGGCTTGGGGGTGTCTGTCCTTTCTGGCCATTCACCCAGATGTCAGTACCTGTGAAGTCCAGGCCTCCCCACTCCATTCTCCATCAGGATCCCATGGCTAGGGTGGCCAGAGCTTCCAGTGGGTCTGTGATGATCCTAGTATTTGCCTTTTGTCTCAGCATAATTACTAATAAATCTTCCTTTCACTCTAGAAAATTCCCCAATTTAGAACATAAACTAATTATATGGTCATGCTAGCTCTGACCAATCAGGAGGCATCTATGCAAAAACCAAAAGCCCTCTTTCCATCATGATTTTACTATTTCAGCCATGTTTGTTTCACAGACCTAGGATCTTCAAACTCTTGATAGATCCAAACCCCTAGTCAGTACTGAGATCTCCTCTGAGAGGCAATCTAACCTCTATGTAAATGTTCTTGGTCATAGAATCTGCTATAGAGACCATATAATAGTTAATTACTAATTGTTAGCAATCACTGCCTTACCTTGTACCAAAATCCGCCTTCCATGTCTTTTATACATTGATGTTAGCGCTGTTCTCAAGAAACTGAAAACTCAATCCTCCTTCTTGTTCCATAAAGGAACCCCCTTAAGTACTTTGTTCTCCACCTCAAACCAAATATCCAGAACAAATTCTAGAACAACATTTAGGAATGCATCTTAAGAGTCAGACACCTGGAATCAGGTCTAGCTCTTTCACTCCTTAGCTAGGCGACCTTTGGCAAACACTTAACTTCTATACTTTGACTTTCCTTATCTATCTATCTATATTATCTATATCTATTTATATATATATATTTTTTTTTTTTTGAGACACAGTCTCACTCTGTTGCCCAGGCTAGAGTGCCATGGCATCAGCCTAGCTCACAGCAACCTCAAACTCCTGGGCTCAAGTGATCCTCCTGCCTCAGCCTCCCAAGTAGCTGGGACTACAAGCATGTGCCACCATGCCCAGCTAATGTTTTCTATATATTTTTAGTTATCCGGCTAATTTCTTTCTATTTTTAGTAGAGACAGGAATCTCGCTCTTGCTCAGGCTGGTCTCAAACCCCTGACCTTGAGTGATCCTCCTGCCTCGGCCTTCCAGAGTGCTAGGATTACAGGTGTGAGGCACCGCGCCCGGCCTCCTTATCTATATATTTTGAACAAACATTAACTACTTAAGCTAGTTACAGAGCCAATAGCCAGTCCTCCTTTCTTTCATTCTAACCAAGGGGCTCACTTAAACACACCCTAGATCATTTGACTCCGTTATAGCTAGATGGGAGTCATGCAACACAGCTCTGGACAATGAGGTACAAGTGGGGGTCCCAGCAGTTTTTGCCTCTTGGACTTGCCCTTCTTCCCACTTTCTGCCTAAAAATCAGTTGTGATGCACAAAGTAGAACGACCATGCTGCTAACATGAGGAAGAAAGCCCCAGTGCAGAACCCTGGTTCCCGATGGCATCACGAGGCTCCCATACTCACCCTGACATGTTCACAACTAGACTCTTATTATATGAGAAAAATACACCCCTCATTTGGTTAAGCCATTGAAGTTGGGGTTCTGCTACTTGTGGTCAAACCAATCCTAAATGACACATACTTTAGAGTGTTATTGTGAACATAAAATGAGCTTGCCACAATGCCCAGCACAGAGCAAACACACAGTGAATACTTCGCTATTATCACTGTCATGATTATTATCATTACTAGTCATTGCCGTAGACCTGAGAGACAAGAGCAAGAACATGTAGTCATGGCCATCCTTCCAACCTCTGATAGCACTACAAAAATACCTGTGATCTCTAAAGCACACCAAAAAGTCAAGTGCAGATGTTTAGATGAGTACATGTCTGTTAGAGGCTAATGAAGCCAGTTCTTCAAAGCATCAGGTGCCAAAAGCATAGAGAAATGAAATTCCACCTGGCTGGCAGGTCAGGGGGCAAGTTCTTGCCTGACATGAAGGCTCTGCCTGGTTTCTTTTCTGGACAGGGAATCCATCCATGGTGTATAGTGCACCTCCTGAAAAGTGCTATCTTCTGTGAATGACAAGCAAAGCACAACCCTTTAAGGATGTCATTATTTCACGGAAACAAACTTTCTGCGGAGGAACCAAACCCACACCTAAAACCAGCCACAGGAGCACATGTTCCAAAACAGCACTAGGAAATGTAATTGGCTTTCAATAACCTAGATTCAGGTTCCCAGGGCCCTATCATTGTGCCTGTGCCACCTCCACCCACCCCCACCCCAAGTCTGCAGATTTAAAGTGTGGTGCATTGAGAAAAAAAAAAAAAAAAAATCAGTGGTATAGCACTCTAGCCAGGGCAACAGAGTGAGACTGTATCTCAAAAAAAAAAAAAAAAAAAAATCAACAGAACAAAACAGAACACCTGTGGGTTTTAGAGTCCAACAGACATAGCGTTCAAATCCCCGTGGGTCACTCACAAGCTGGGTAACTTTGGACAAACCATTTTCCCTCTCTGAGCAGCAGTTTTTGTATCTGGAAAACAGAGATAAGTACGTTCACTTCACAGGTTTGCAGGAGTGTGAAGGAGACAGTGTGTGTGACAGTTCCCGGTATGGACCTATCATTAGTTTCCCTTCCTTCCCTTGCAGCAGGACTGCCCTGGCTGGCGTTTTTACCCGTCCCCCAAGCCCAAGAAGTAGACGCAGCTCAGGTCACTGCCATCCAGCGTAGCTTGCTGCCTTCTGCCCTGTGCGTCATCACCCAAGTTTTTGGGCCACACTTGGGAAGCCAAAACCTTCCTTGAAGCTGAGATCATAAAGCAGAAAAAGACAAAGCTCTGCTTTCAGAGAGCAGGTTTGGTTGGCGAAGAGCAAAGCCATCTTTCTGTGGCCAATCTGCCCTTGGGGATGGGCGTGAGCCGCCAGAAATCGCAGCAGGAAGGGGCTGGCCCGTTCAGCCCTCCCACCCACCACAGCCACACAGAACACCAGGACAAAGAGCTAAGGGCTGGGAAGCCGCTTCACCCAGCGTCTCCATGTCTGAACACGGCACCCTTGGGCCCCAGCCTCGGGCAGAATGAAATATGACAGTCACAAGATTCACACCTCGAGTCATGAAACATACTCTTCTTGCTACATCACCAGTTGGGTGTCCTCAGCAGTTGGCTCTATAGCCATGGCGGCGCACACAGCATGTTCTTCACTTCTGTGCCACAGGAGTGACCTCTTATTCTCCTCACTATTAACCACCGGCAGATCCAGAGACATTGATCAACAGAGTTTGTGGATACTGAGACTGGCTGGCTATTTGTACATATGTTTCTCTGCAGTTCCGTAAGTCAGCAACTTAAAACCAGGCAGAAGCCAGAAATTCAGGGTCCCTTTATCATGGCTTCGTACAAAATGTGTTTTGTCACAGAGGATAAAAACAGAGAAACCGCTGAGTGCAGTGTCTCACCCCTATATTCCTAGCACTCTGGGAGGCTGAGGCGGAAGGATTGCTTGAGGTCAGGAGTTTGAGACCAGCTTGAGCAAGAGCAAGACCCCCATGTCCACTAAAAAAAAAACAAAAAACCAGAGAAACCAATAAGAGCAAATAATAAGCATTAACTGTACAACAGGCTGAGCACTTCACTTTCTATTACCATTACCCCCATTTTACCAAAAAAATTGAAACTTCTTGGTGTACTCTAGATACTAATTCCTTGTAGGTTTTAGGTATTATAAATATTTTCTCATTCTGTCACCTCTTTGTTAACTTTGCATATGGTGTCTGTCCTTTAGCAGAAATTCTTAATTTTTATAATGTAGTCAAATCTATTAAATTTTCAACTTATTGTTTGTGTGTTGAGGATCTTCTTTAATACTTCCAGTATCTTCTATTAGCTTTATAGCTAAAATGATTTTACTTCTGCACTGAATTTCTCTTAAGTGTGTGCTTGAGACAGTGAACCAACCTATTTTTCTTCATACTATGAGCTGTTTCTTCACTCTCCATTAATGGGTTTTAGGGAATCCCTCCTTTTGCCACTGATCGATGGTGCCATGTTTATTCCAAAGCAGGTTCCCATGTAGACGTGGGTCTGTTTCTGACTCTGTTCTTCTCCGTAGGTCTATTTGGCTATGCACCGGTTCCTACTGCTTTTGTGATATCTAAGAGAATGAGTCCCTCCTCACTGTTCTCCCTTTTCAAAATGGACTTAGGCATCATGAAGATTTATTCTTCCAGATAAGTTTTAGAATAAGTATGTTGAGGTAGATCCTCAAGAAAAACCTTGTCATAATTTTTATCTGAAGTTACATTGAATTTGTAGGTTGATTTTGAGGGAAATTAACATATTTACATCTCAAAGATGGGGTATATCTTTACATTCATTGAGATCGTTTCAGATGAACAATTGAGTTTTAAATCTTTCTCAGAAAGTTCTTGGTTAGGTTATTTCCTACAGACCTTATAGTTTGAGAATGGTACCTTATTTTCTATTTTCTAGATGGTTTTGATAAAGTTGATAAACAATAATAAATTTTTAAAAACTTGTCAGGCACTCATCATCCTTGCTGAAGTCTCTTATTTTAGTGTGTCTGCCGATTAAATCTGCTCATCCAACTTTTTATTTCTGTTTTTCTCTCCTTTTCCATTTTTATTATCTTCTTCTCTTACCCAGAAACCCCAATTTATATAAAACAATTACCAGTTAACTCTTGTTAAACAGTAAAGTGAAACCAGGATTGTCTAAATTTTCTTTTTAAATTACATTGTACGACTCTTATAATTTTCAAAGAGCTTCCATACCCATTATACCATTTGCATTTTATAAACACCCCATGAGGTAGGGAGAACAGGTATGGGCTCATTTGACAAATAAAACTCCATATAGTAGTAGGGTTTTGGAGGATCACAAACTAGAAAGGAACAAAGTTCATATTCAGGTATTTTAAATTTCAGTGCTCTCACTATAGCAGGTTAACCTATATCTAGTCAAAATATATTAAACTACACGATTTAATTCAGTAATACACAAAGTGAAATTTATTTTATTTATTTATTTACTTACTAACTGACTGAGACAAGGTCTTGCTCTGTTTACCAGGCTGGTCTTGGACTCCTGGCCTCAAGCAATCCTCCCACCTTTGCCTTCCGAAGTACCAGCCTTCCAATGAGCCACTGCACCCAGCCCAAAGTAAATTTTAATTTAAACCTCATACTATCCTGAAAAAGAAAATCTGCTATAATCCTGTCATTTTTTAAAGAAAACTATATCTACTGATATTTAGTTTTCAAAAAGTTCTAAACTTTTTTAAGGTTTAAGAGTCATATGCCCATATCAGTTTGAGTTGTAATTCTACTAAGAATTTGGGTCTACACAATGGCAAAACAGTCAGTTAATGTGGTCAGTTTAGAAAAACAGGTCAGTTCGGTAGGAAGGAGGGAAATTGGCTGAGAAATAGTCAACAAATTGATTTTACTAATATTACAATGTGACTAGAATTTTTATTTGTTTGGACTTATTCAAACATTTAAAAGCTGCAGTGAAAATAATATTGCTAGTCTGTCTTTTTTTTTTTTTTTCAGAAGGAAAAACTAAGTAAATCAATTTCTTAGTTGTATAAAAATTGCCCATTGGGAAGTGACAGACTTGTGGGCAGAACTCATGAACTAAGCCTGAACTTGGTCTACCCGTTCTCTGTAATCGAGCCCCATGATTCACCCATGAAAATTGTTGCCTTTTGAATTCACTGAATGACACCTCAGCAGACACACATCAGTGGATACTTATAGCACTTTCAAAAGATTAACCATCAGGAAGCAATTAGGGACTGCATTTGTTTCTAACAGTCAAGGCATTTTTCTTCCTGTTACTTGCACGTCCACTTAGGAAATGTATTACTGTAAGGGACTGTCTTCTCTAAATGTCGCTATTACTTGGAATGTACACATGATGCTGACTTGGAAGGGGTGCCAGGCTTAAAGATCAGGCACATACACCTAAAGATGTAAAGGTGCTCAAATAAAAAGAATCAAAGTATATCAGAAGAGGAAAACAAAAACCTGAAGTCTTTCTTAAATGCAACTTTGCAAACTGAGCAATAAAATACAATCACGTACCCAAGCAGAAGGCTTACACAACTATGTAAGAAATGAGGGACAAGAAATTGCTCCAAATTCATTATACTATATTTGTTAGAACTGCTGGTTTCTTTTAAAATGGCACATGCTTTACGATGAAATTTACTATAAGCTAGCTAACAAAAGTCTTGTTTTTATGGGAAATCAGTACTGTCAGAAAGACTAATAGATTCTATTTTAAATCCTTGAGAGTATAAAACTGAGCTTTTGACAAATGAAGGGAAAAAAATTGGCTCCAGAAGAGAAGCATCACAGAGGCAGTGATTTCTATTTAATCTGTTACCAGCAAAAGGAAAAAATAAACAAAGCAAAAAAACACCTCAACTGAAACTAATATCGTTTCTGCAGCCGAATAGACCGTGACAGCTAACAATGCAGTGGCTGTCTGTGATGAATGAATTTTCTCTTGTTAAAAAAAAAAAAAAAATGCCATGCCTGTTAAACACATGAACTGTACGAGTTTATATTTGGCCAACTCCTGTCCCTGCACCTGTTCATTCAGGCATTAGACCTAAGCACTTGTGAAGCAAATGAATGTATCTGTACGGCAACGGGTAAAAATAAATGGGACTGTTCTTGTAACACTATCACAATGATCTGGGCAAATAGAAGATCATATTCCATGGGATAAAGTAGCCAAAGTAGATGTTTCCTCACGTTTTAAGACTGGTTTGTCTTATTCACCGTGTATAAAATAGCTGACCTCCATTCCAGGAGGATGAGTAGCGTGCACATTTAATGCTATTCGCTCAGAGGTTCAAACGCTATAGCTTCATTGCCTCTGAGGCAAAGTTTCTAAATGTGCTACTGTCACACAGAGACCCAAGGCTCGGGACATAACTGAGAAGGAACGTTGAATTCAATGCACACCCTATCAGCTTTGTGGGATAATCATGGCATTTCAAAGTTGTTCAACTCTTTGGGAATTTTAGAAGTTGGCTAAGTCCTTACGCTTTGTAGTAAGCTTCCATATATACATAATCATACAAAAATGAGTTCCCAAGGACAGGCAATTGATTATTTAAGATCAACCAGTAGTAACAATCCCTGACTCACTACTCTTTAGCCGCACTGAAAATGGGTTCCTTGATTTGGGGCTTAGCCATATGGCCTACTTTACCAATAAAGTGTTCCTGGATGTGACACGAGGTCTTAAATGCACTTAAATCACTACATGTGATTTCATTTGGGCTTTCGTGCTCCCATCCTGTGCTATAAAAGGAATATGTTCCAGGAAGCTATGGGTCAAAAGAGGACATGCAGCATGCAAGGAAGACCCGAACTCGAGTCTAGCCGCGCCCAGCCAGTTGCAGGGGACCCGCAGACCCATGTGGGAGGAATAAATACTTATTGTTTCGTGCATTTAAGTTGGAGATGGTTGGTTGTGCCACATAATTATAGCAAAATGTCATCTCAGTGCCTTCACCCATACCTTTCCCTCTACTAGGAATACTTTTCCATGGCTACTGTTTGCCTCGTTAATTCCCACACGTGCTTCGGATCTCAGTTTAAATGTACTGACCACACAACAGATGCCGCAGACCAGGACAATTTCCCTTTCATATCCTACATCTCCCTTTGTAAGATTCATCGCATTTATAATTATTTGCTTCATGTCATCCAACTAGAATATACGCTTCTTTGAGGGGTGCGACCACAGCACTTTGGTCATTGATCTATTCCAAGCACACTGCACACAGTGGCTAACACAAACTGGATGCAATAAATATTTGTTAAATGATTTTTTAAAGGCAATGTCGTTCTACTACTTAATGGTTGGGTAAGAAACTTAACTTTTTTGAGTTTTAGTTTTCAACAACTGCAAAATGAACAATGTAATACTTACCTCCTGAAACAATGAGGATTAAATAAATTAACCACTAAATTTAACATTACAAGTATCTGATACATAGGCACATGAAAGGCAGTTTGTAACCAATAGCTTTTGATTATGATTAGAAAGATAAATACGTCTGCCCTCTGTCTAAGAAGGTGATTTGTCTAAGAAGGTGATTTATTTTAAAGTGATATTTCTGCAAGTCAAAAAAGAAAAAAATTGCATTATGTTGCTACTTATGATTGTTTAATTTAGATATTTCAAAATATAGTGCTGACCTATAATGCTCTGAGTTGCTTTTAGAAACACTTTAAGGTAGAATTCAGCTAAGAAGAAATAGTAAACCAGAACCTATAAATTAACATATGATGGAAAACTACTATAACAAAAGGCGGGAATTCTGAAATAGGAATCAGGGAAACAAAAGGAAAACTGTAGGCCACTGTTGTTCTTACTGTAGCTACTACGTCTGTATTTGTTTTGACAAACACTTCCCCCCCCCCAACAAGCTGGTTTGCTGATATGACGAGTGCTGTTGTTCCCATTTTACAGGTTAAAGAGCTGAGGCACACACAGAAAGGCTGATTAACGTGACCAAGCACAGCCAGGAGCTGAGCCAAGTGCTCTTTTCATGCTCACGAAGTTCTCGGTCATACTGGGAATTATTAAGAAGAGGAAACAGGTCACAGCATGGCAGGGAGATTAGGAGAAACATAATTCTCCTGAGAGACAGCACGGAAGCATCTGTTAGCTACTCAGCGCGGGCCTAACGTCCTCAGTAAGAGGATAATAAATACCTCTAGTCTCCTCTCTAGGGTGGTGTGAGCATTATGGCTTATTCAGAAATTTGTCCCTGCAAGAGCTTTGATATTCTCAAAGCTGAAAAGTGAAAATATTTTCTTTGCCTCTACTGTGCAAATGAGGGAGAGGAGATTTGGTTCAGGTAAAAGAATTATTGGAAGACGCATAAATCCTTTATCTGATAATGTGAGGACTGTACTCCTGAGCCCCTTGGATGGCAGTGTCATGGGTCCCTGCCAACTTAGCGCATATTTTACAATACAATGAAATCTTCTTACTTAGCACAATCAGAATTGGTAATTAATGGGCTAATCAGAAATGTCAGTTAAGGAAAAAAAGGGATACGAGTTATGTTGTAAACATTGTATTTTAACTTGAGTAAATGTATTTACCAACCTGGTGGAAGCTCATGGCCTTTTCTCTCCCTATAGGTTCACTGGCAAGGGTTCAATGCCACATTTTTTTGCCTAAACCACATCCATAAGATCTCATTTTTATTTTCTAATTTATCTTTCTTTGTAGTGGGTGAGAATCTAAAGATACTCATGAGCAAAATACTGTAGATTTTATTATTTTTCCTAGTCTTTTATTATTAACTAATCTGATGTTATCAAGTCTTTCCAAAGCAGTCTGTTTATAGTTCATTGTAATAATTCTTTCTCTCTCTTCACACTCATATGTCATTAGTGGATGCACTAGTGGAGCAAATAGCACAATTTTAATAACAAGTAACACTGGCACAAATATGTCAAGGAACAAACAATTCTGACTCTCAGAAAGCACAAAACTCAACTCCTGGGAGCAGGATGGGCTGGGCCAGGCAGAGTGGCCAGCTGCGTTCGGTGTGTTTGGAACACCAGTCCACGGCCTTACCATGGGAATAGAGCCCTGCTTCCTTCCATGAGTCACTTAAGTGAACATTGACTAAAAGAGCCCCCATCATAGTTTTTATTGGTTAACTGTTAATATTAACACAGTGTATTTGTGAACAATGACTGGTGACAGTCCCAGGTAGGAGTTTAAATCTTATCTACCACATTTTTATTCCAAGGTTTAAAATCCCGCCCTCCCTACCAAATACATTCCCTGAGTCGGTCGAGTTACCTCTCCAACTAATAAGTTGGGGTTTACCTTATCCTGCTCCTGCCCCTAAAAGACACAGTTACTCAATAGGGACAGGGAAGCCTCTTGAGATGAGAGGGGAGAACTAAATGAGCAAATTAAACCCCAACTTTTTCTTGCTAGTCCTTGCAAACACTGTAAGCTTTCTTATTTTCTGTCTTCCCTCATTAGAAGGCAAGTTCTGTGGAAGGAAGGATTTCATCCACCTCATCTACCTCGGTATTCTTGGCACACCTAAGATGGCGCCTGGCACAGAGACGTCATGTGACAAGTGTTCGTTAAATGCATGACTGACCTGATCTCGGTGTACACGACGTAGATGTCTTCTACACTGACTTGATTTCACTTAATTGCTAACTTTTTGTTTTCCCTTTAAGAAAACAAACTTCTACACTGTTTGAAGTTTTTCAAATTACTTGGCAAAAAGGCAGCCCGCAGGTTAGATTCTAATCTTGCCAAAATCAGGTCAGAAAAATCACTTTTGCTCCAGAAAACACAAAGGGCATAGTACAATGACCAGAGCTACATAACAGCTGTGCTCACAAAGGGATTTAATAGGGTTGCTCAAGCCGGCTGCGGTGGCTCACGCCTGTAATCCTAGCACTCTGGGAGGCCGAGGCAGGAGGATCGCTCAAGGTGAGGAGTTCGAAACCAGCCTGAGCAAGAGTGAGACCCCGTCTCTACTAAAAATAGAAAGAAATTAGCCAGACAACTAAAAATATATAGAAAAAAATTAGCCGGGCATGGTGGTGCACACCTGTGGTCCCAGCTACTCGGGAGACTGAGGCAGAAGGATCACTTGAGCCCAGGAGTTTGAGGTTGCTGTGAGCGAGGCTGATGCCACGGCACTCTAGCCCAGGCAACAGAGTGAGACTCTGTCTCAATGAAAAAAAAAAAAAATATATGGTTGCTCAGCCCCCAGCCCTGATAAGTGATCTTGTTCATCTAGATCACTAAGAGCAACCAGCCACTCACAACATAATACGGTTCCCAAGTCCAGCACACTTTGTGTCACCTCTCAATGCACCTACTGTGCAGGACCTTTATCAGAACTTCTAATATGGGCCGTGATAGATAAAGAATGGATTTTATATCTGTGCTTTCAAACTTTATGTTCACTCTTGTTTAGATGCTGTTTTATTCTGGTACACCTAGATTTGCAACTGAAAAGGGACATCAGGAAGAAGCTTTTTGTTGAAACAGATTGATGAAGAAACCAATTATAGGTGGAAAAAACAACTCATTTTAAGGGACAGGAGGAAGCAATAAAAAGTTTCCTCAGAAGAAAGAAAAAGGAAAGAAAGAAGCAGCCAGTTGGAGAATTATTTATTTTGCTTTGCCAATTAAAAAGATAGTCAAGAGTTCCATGTCACATGTCACCAGAGAGTGAACATGACCACAATCTCTCTTTTAAGCATCACCTTTCATACACTTTTCCAAGCTAGAGCTATGGGCTTTGCCTCAAATGTTCCCTCCTTTACCACATGCACCATGAAAACAGTTGAATACAGCCTTTAAAATGCCTTGCAAGCTCGGCACTTTTCCACCGCATTGACACTGGTTCAGGCTCCGGTCCTCAGCGCAGTGGGCTGTTACAACAGCTCCTGGATGGTGCGCCTGCCAGTGTTCTGTCCCCGCACTAACCCATCTTTATGATGCCATCAGACCTCCTCTTCCCCAAAGCTCCCTGACATACCATTTAAGACTTTCATCCTGGCTCAGCTCACCTCTGAAGCGCCATCTCTTGTCAATCCCCTCACAACATACACTCTGATGCTTCAAGCACAATAAGGAGATCATGGGCTACGTGAGTCTGAAGTCCAATGGAACAATCTGGAACAACTGAAAATTTGGAAATAGAGTACTTCATTGTTTCTGTACTGGACACTGTGATGCACCACCCAGATCCTTCAAGACCACAATACTCCTTCATCCAGGCACAGGGAGTGCTGGTTCACAGCCAAATCCCTCTCCAGAGAAGCTGTCATACACACACACACACACACACACACACACACACGCTTGCGCCCCGCCCAGCTGGCAGCCATGGCCAGTGATTGGTTGAGGCAGAGCCCAGAAGCCCAGACCCCCTGCCTTAATGCGGGATAACTCTACAGACATGGGCTGAGTCCTCTGTGTCCACCACATTACGGTTTAGCTTCTCTTTCCGCTCACGCCTGCTTCCCTTACTTCCAGGGAATGCTTCCCAATAAACATCCTGCATAGAAATCTCAGGCTCAGGATCTGATTCCAAGAAACCCAACCTAAGGCAGTTTTATCCTTAAATTTTACTTGAAATGTTAGTCTTTTATAAATAATGACTTGAATTTTAATTAATGTCCATGTTTGATCATTTAAACTTTTTTAAGGTTCTATCTTTATGAAGAATGTTTAATTGAAAGGAAAGGACATCTGTATCTTTTTTAAAAAAAAATCTGTTCATTCTTATCCATCTCTATTATCAGATATTGTTTAAAATATTAGAGCCAGAACTCTGTTTGAAATCTGCCTCCAACTTTCCCAGCAGTGTGACTTCTATAGGTTACATAGTTCTTCTGTTTCAGTTTCCTCATCTGTATGTTGGGGATAATCACAATATGTTCCTAAATAAATTGTTGTGAAGGTTAAATGAGCTATTATATCATATGTAAAACATAAAGAATGACGCTTATCAAAAACATAAGTGCTAAAATTCATTGAAGTAACACTAGCTGCTGTAACAAGCAGGCCTAAAATTGTCCAGTGGCTTGAACAAAATAGATATTTCTTCCTGATTTATACAACATTCCACAGTGTTCCTGGTCAATTGGGGCAGCTTTTCTCTATGTGGCTTTATAATGGATGCTCAATTATCTTCAGTACATGATTTCTCCATCCTAATTAGCCAGAGAAGGGAAAGAACATAGAGTATGTACAGGAGTTGTATTTCTATAGCTCAGGCCTGGAAGTGGAGGTCATTACTTCTGCTCACGTCTCATTGGCTAGAACTTAACCACATGGCCACACCAAACTGCAAAGCAGGCTGGGAAATATAGTCTAGAAAATGGATTTTAATGACTATGGGCTGTGCGGCAAACTTTGCTATACTAATAATGATTATTATTATTCATATTATTACTAACCATCTAGAGTGGGCTCTTATCTCCATTCACCTGGACTGTCACCTCACTGATCTCCCTGCCTCCAGACTGTTTTACCATCCCAAACCCTTCCTCCACACCAAACCCACAGTTATTTATCTAAAATCCAAATCTGATCATGCCCCTCACCATCCCCCAATTTCCAGCTTAATATCCTTCTGTGACTTCCCATTGCCTGAGGATCCAGTCAAAGCCCTTTCAGTTTCTACCCAACTCAGTCCTCCCATATCCTTTTGGTTCCACCTCCAAAATCACCAGCCACCTTGCAGTTGGCATTTGTGATTGGGTTTATTCTTTGTGCCTGCAACTGTGCTGGACACTGAGGATATTCCAGAAAAGAAGGCAGACAAGATCCCTGCTTTATAGACTTTACATTTTAATGAGGTAGCCGAAAAACAAGTAAACAAATAAATATACAACATTCAGGAGTACAGTGGGGAAAAAAATAAAGGATAAGGAAATTGGACTTGGTGAGTTAAACAAATGGATAAATAAATAACATCTCAAATTTTACTGGCAAGTGGTAGCCATTCCATAGAGAGATACCTTGTGGACTTCATCTTCGGTATAATTACATACACTCTGCAACTGCATGTTACGAAAGAGTTCTTTCATTGACCTACATTTGTGTTTCTTTGAACTTCTTTTATGACTGCTATTCATAATAATATGAAATAATATAGAGCACTACAGATTGCCTAATGTGCTGTTTGTGTAGGATATTGAGGAAATTATGTAATTTGTTATTGCCCCACGGGGGAGTGAGAGTACAAAAGACTCAATTTTTTCTCCATAACGGTCTTTGCAGAAATATTCAACCTAAAAATATTTAATAAATCAAGTGTTACACAAGTATGTAAAAATGTCATTTTTTAAAATTACCTGGGCAATATTGCTGTCACTTTAGTCACTTAAAAAGTGTTCCATGTGTGAAGTTCCTGACACCTTACCGGATTTAGGTTTTCAAGTCAATAGGTGCAGTTGAAGGTTTTCTTGTGCATGCTGTTCCTTTAATCAGGGTAAGTTGCTCCCACCTGACTTAGATCTTTAAGACCACGTGCCATGGTGTGAGATCCACATGAAGCCATGAATTTCCTCTTAGAACCTGCCTATTCAAACACTGGAACTTTTTTTTGCATAATAATTTGTAAAAATTGGAAATAATCTACTTGTCAAATAGTTGAAGAATCATTAAGTAAAAATTAGAATACTGAATAGTCATCAAAACTCAAGTTTTTGTAAAATACTTGCTAGCATGGAGAAGTAGTTGGGATATAAAACCAAGTGGAAAAGGGAGAATGTAAATGAGCATAAAGAGTATAATTGTATCAGTCAGATTTAGAAAATCCAGAATAACCTATGAGAAATCAGGAGACCAGCAGTCCAGGGATGGCAGGGCAGTTCTCAAAACCATCAGGGGCCCAGAGCCGTCCAAGTTGCTACGCCCCCATCCTCAGCCTGTCACTTCCAACCATGGCCCGAGGTGGTCACTTCAGCTCCAGCTGGTATGCCCACACGCCAGCCATGAGAAGAGGAAACCGGTAAAGAGGGACATGTCCCTCGTGGTAGATGGAACAATGGCCTGCTAAAGATCCCACATCTCAATCCCTGCAACCTGGAAATATGTTAACTTTCTTGGGCAAAGGGGCTTTGCAGATGTGATTAAGTTAAAGATTAGACAGGTAGGCCCCAGGTAATCACAAGGGTCTCTATAAAAGAAAGGCAGATGCAGATAAGGAGATGTGACCACAAAAGCAGAGATGCTTTTCTAGAAGCTGGAAAAGGCAAAGAAACAGATTCTCCTCTAGACCTTCCAGAGACATCCCAGTCCTGCCAACCTGTTTTAGACTTCTAACCTCCAGAACTGTAAAATAATAAATTTGTATTGTCTTAAGCCCCTAATTTTGTGGCAATGTGTTACAGCAGCAATATGAAACTAATACATTCTCCTTTAACTGACAAGGAAGAATATAAAATGGATAATGGGGCACAACTAGCTTGTTCAGCCACAATGTTATGCTTCAAAAAATGAAAATGTATATTCCAAAGGGAATAAGCTAATTATGTTTTACTAGGAGTTTTCGGTTGCAAATATGGAACCCTAATCCCAGTTAAGGTTAAGAAAGGGGAGGAGAGGTTTATTTATAACATATTTGAAGGGCTCACCCCATTAAGGAAGAAATGAAGGATAAATTGTGTACCCATAGGGCTACAACCAGGGATTTGTCCAGCATCCTTTCTTTTTCTCTTTCTCTCTCATTCTATTCCCTCTGCTTTTCTGTTTCTATTCACTGTCTTCCACTGAAGATGGACCTTATTCATAAGATGAGAATCAAGGCAGTGGGCATCTTGGGTCATTTGGTCCAACTTAAAGATCTTCACCTGATCATTCATTCACTTGCCATGTGTCTACTGAGCCCCTACCTCATACCAGGCTAGTGAACAAGACAGACAAGTCCCTGAACTCATCCTGGTAGCTGACACAGATAATAAACAAATGCATGCACAGAATCTTTACAGATTGTACCGGGGGTGATGGTGTCAATGGACAGAGATAAAATACAAAGCACCTGGGGAGACCACTGTAGACTGGGTGGTCAGGGAAGTCCTGACCCCAGTCTTGGGCCGTGGTTAGAAGTGACGGGCTGAGCACAGGGGAGCAGCAATGTGGAAGGCTTTAGGCCCCTGATGGTTTTGTGAAGCTGCCCTGCGGCCCTGAACTGCTGGTCTCCTGACTTCTCTTAGGTTATTTTGGGTTTTCTAACTCTGACTGAAACAATTATACTCTTGATACTCATTTACATTTTCCCCTTTCCACTTGGTTTTTTATAGATAAGGCAGACAAGGGCATGACTAAGGGGACAATGAAGACTCTACGTAAATTCTTTAAACAACAGGAGGGAGACCATCATAGCTGCAGCAACAGGAGCAGATGGGACATTGAGTTGAGGCTGGAGCCGAATCCAGCAGGGACTCTGGAAACATCTTGGTTTTCCTAGGACAGTCCTCGTTACACCTGTTTTCCTAACATGAGTATTAATAGCCATCCCAGTGTGGATGATAAATTGTACAGTCACCCTGAATATAAGCTATAGGAGTCATATTCCCAAATACAATATTTACCCTAAATAGAAATGAAAAGACACTTAAAAGTTTTAAACAGGCCAGGTGCGGTGGCTCACGCCTGTAATCCTAGCACTCTGGGAGGCCGAGGCAGGAGGATCACTCAAGGTCAGGAGTTCAAAACCAGCCTGAGCAAGAGCGAGACCCCTGTCTCTACTAAAAATAGAAACAAATTAATTGGACAACTAAAAATACATAGAAAAAATTAGCCGGGCATGGTGGCACATGCCTGTAGTCCCAGCTACTCAGGAGGCTGAGGCAGGAGGATCACTTGAGCCCAGGAGTTTGAGGTTGCTGTGAGCTAGGCTGACTCCATGGCACTCTAGCCCGGGCAACAGAGTGAGGCTGTGTCTCAAAAAAAAAAGAAAGTTTTAAACAGACAATGACATGACACGATTCTTATTTAGTATCTCTAGAAACCAGAGAATGAACTACTAAATGCAGTAAGTTAAACATGCCCACATCCAGGACACTGAATTTTTTTTGATATAATAAGTTAATATCAAGATAAAATAAAAAGAGGCAAGATTTGTGCCTTATTGTAAAGTACAGGTACACCCTCATAATCCTCATCTAACACATATAACTTAAATCCACTGCTTATTTTCTTCCCACTTCTCTCAAACGCAGAAGAACTTTCTGAGGCAGAACATAGCTCTAGCTTTCTGGGTCTCATGGCAACGTGGCAGCACAATGCTTCTAGGCTAACATCCCCGCTCCCATGGATCCACGCTGTTGCAGTCACAAATATTTACCTTGCCTGGTTCCTCGGGCTAATTAAAGAGGTAGGCTCTATTCCTTTTGGCGCCCTCCTAAATTGCTTTCAGGAGCAGAAGCAGCTGCAGGACGGGAATGACAGCCCCATCATTCATGTCCACAGACACACTGAGACTCCCTTACAAATGTCCTTTTCAGATTAGAAAAAGGTTTGTAGCCAGACCAGCCCCTGCCTGTCTCCAACTGGATCTGAAGTTGCATCTCCTAATGGTAATTTCTCCTGGGAGCTGAACCTAGCCCTAGCAGTGTATCTGACCTACGGCCACCTCTGAAGAGCTACTCTCAGGATCAAATGCCACGAGCTTATTTTATACCAGTTAGAACACAGTATTTCATTGTGAATATTTATTTTTGTTAAAAAAAATGGCATGTTTATTATAAAAAATTCAAGATGAAGAGAAGGTGGGAAGTGAAAAGTAAATTTTTCCTTCTCCCCTCACTCAGCCCCTGGCACTGAACCAAAGAATGCCCTTCCCTTAGTAACCTCTGTTATCAGTTTCTGGAATTTTCTATGCATCTATATATAAACACACGTACATATGCATTTAAATAGATCACCCTAAAGGCTTTAAAGTGATTTCATGATAACAAGTAAGTCCAATTTGAGAAATCATGAAATGGAGTCACATCACAGTTCCCATCAGCAAACTTTGAGCCTGAACACAAAAGGCTCGGCCCTCCCTGCAAAGCAGAATAGGTGGGTTAATCCTGGTTACAATTCCCAACAGGGTCAAGAAACCAAAATCCAGTCACCAGGCCCAGGAAGAAATCAGGCCGTGAGATGAGGTTTACAGCTCTGAAAACAGATCCTCAAAGCTTGGCCAGGGGAGGAAAACAGATGGAGAAGATGGAAGTCAAGTCTGAGATATGGACTCAGAGTGCCGGGTCTGGTCCGGGGGGCAGGGGTGCCCCAGGGTTCACTTCCATCACTGGGGAGTTGGGGGAAGCAGAAGTGGAGAAGCCACAGAGGCAAGAATTCTTGCCTTACGGAAGAATTGAAGACACCTCTGGGAAAACATAACACATCCACAAAGCGAGAGGAGGCTGGGTGAAGTCTACCTGGGAGTTAGTTCTAAGAGCACAAAACAAGAAGTGGGGAATAGCAGGTGGTGGGAGTTGCCCAGAGAGAAAGAGAAATATAATCCCCCTCTGCCTCCTCTTTGAGAGACTTCTAATACTATAATAAATTGATTTTTAGGGTGTTGTTGTTTATTTAAATATGGTAAAATATACACAACATAAAATTTACCATTTTAGCCATTTTTTAGTGTACAGTTTGGAAGCAGTAAGTACATTCACAGTGTTGTACAACCATCACCACCATTCATCTCCAGAACTTTCTCGTCTTCCCAAACTGAAACTCTGCCATCATTAATAACTCCCCATTCTCCCTCCTTCCAGCCCTGGGCAACCACCATCCCACTTTCTGTCTCTACGAATTTGACTGCTCTAGGTACCTCATGTGAATGGAATCATACAGTATTGGTCCTTTTGTGACTGGATTATTTCGCTTAGCATAAGGTTCATCCGTGTTGTAGTATGTGTCAGAATTTCTTGCCTTTTTAGGGCTGGGTAACATTCCATTGTATGGATATGCCAATTTTGTTTATTCATCAATTGATGGACACTTAGGTTGCTTCCACCTCTTGGCTATTATGAATAATGCTGCTAGGAACACAGGTGTACTTGCAGGTATTTTTCTAATTGAAATACTCTAAGCCATGAAAGATGAACAGGGTTTTTGTTAGCAGAGAAGGACCTCGAGGGTGAGGGAACATGTGCTTGAGTGTGGAGCGGGGAAGCGTGGCTTGTCCCCTGAGAGGCAGGAGGTGCCAGGAGGCAGCAGCATGAAAGAGGGGTAAAGTGAAAGGTAAGGTAAGAAATGGAGGTCAGGTCATTGAAGTCTAAAAGTACAGAAAAGAATAGAATATATTCACCACCCCGTTGTGTCGTATTTTAATATTTTATCATATTTGTTCATTTTTAAAGAAATGCTATATTATACATACAATTGATGCTTCCCGCATGATCCCTCCTCCCATTCTTTCACTCCCCGTCATAAGGACAACCATGTCTCTGAATTTCAAGTTTATTTTTTCCATGTCCTATGATTTTACTACATATATAAACCATGTAGTATTTTGACTACTTTTAAACTTTTTGTGAATTACATCATACTCTGTATGTATCATTTCCCAACTTGCCTTTTTTAATCAACATTATGTCATAGAGATTTACATAGATTATTCCATTGTATGAATATTCCACACTGCATTTTTTCACCATTACAAACACTGCAGCAATGAACACGCTTGAACATTTTCCTTGTTTACATGTGTTAAGACTTCCTCTAGGCTACGGACCTAGCTGTGGCATTAGTGTACATCTTCAACTTAATTTGTAAAGGTAAACTGCTCTCCAACTGTGTGGTTGTATCAGTTTACACTCTCATAGTGTACAATCATTTTCTTTTTGTTATATGCTCACCAACAGTGAGTGTTATCAGATGTTTAAATTTAACAAGTTGATAAAACAACATAGTGAGTAAGAGCCCAGATTTTGGAGCCAAGCTCTTCATGTCCAAATGGCTTCACCACTTCTGAGGTGTATGACTTGGGCCCTCCATTCCCTTTATGGAAGAAGAAAGATGTAGTAGTTTCTACCTCACACGGTTATTACCAGTGTATTGTGTATGTTAACACATGCAAAGCATTTAGAACAATATATAATTAGTACCCAATGAAGCCTTTAGAATAATATATTACTAGTGCTTGGTAAGTGTGAGTCCTGTTTTAAAATTTTGAATTGCCCATTTAATTCTTGTCTTCTGTGAATTTCCTGTTCCTTTTCTTAATATGGAACTTTTCATGTTGATTCGTAGGTATCATTTAAATATTCTGAGTAATAATCATTCATTTGTGGTTGTAAGTTGCAAGTATCTTCTTGCAGTCTGTGGCTTGTCTTTTTTAGTTTTTATGACATCTTTCGTCAAGAAGTTTTTAATTAGAATCCAGTCAATGTGTCATTCCTTACATTCCTTTTTTCTCTTGTTTAATAAATCCTTTTCCTCAGTGCAGTCATAAAAATACTCTCCTACATCAAAAAAAATCAGTTGGGATTTTTGAGTGGGATTGTTTTGAATATATTAATTAATTTGGGGAGAACTGACCTTTTTATAATACTGAATCTTTTAAAAATTATTTATTGATACTGGATGGGAGAGCAAATCATCCTTATACTAATCTTATATTTAGTAACTTGCTGATCTTTCATATTAGTTCCAATCGTTTGCTTGTATTTTCTCATTGATTCCATGAAGGCAATGGTATTTCTGTGAATAGTGATAGCTTTTGTTTTATTTTTACAATTCATATGCCTTCCTTTTTCTGATGACTGGGACCTCCAAATAATAATTGCCTAGAAATAGTAATAATTGGCATCTTGTCTTGTTCCTGATATTAAAGGAAATAATTCTAAAGTTTTATCAGTAAATATGATGTTGGCTACAAGTTTCTGACAGATATATTTTATTCTATTAAGAAAATTACCTCCTATTTGTAATTTCCTGATTTTTTTTCAACATGAAAGAGTATTAAATTTTAACAAATGATTTTTATGCCTCTATTGAAATAATTATGTGCTTTTTCTCTTGCAATTTGTTAATGTAGTAAATTATATTAATAGATTTTTCTAACATTAAACCATCCTTGCTTTCCTGGGATAAACTCAACTTTGTCATACTATATTATTGGTTTTGTTTTAAAAGTTACTGATTTTGCTAAATTTTATTAGAATTTATAAATGTATTTAGAAGCGAGGTTGGCTTACAATTTTCCCTACAATCCTGGTCTTATTTTAGATTCAAGTTTATGCCAATCTAATAAAATAAGGTTGTGGGTGCTCCTTCTTTTTATAGGCTTGTTACACTCTCTAGAATAGTTTATATAAAACTGGGATTATATGTTCCTTGAAAATTTGGTAAGATTCATCTGTAAAAAAATATCTGTATCTTAGTTCATAATTTGGGTAGCTATAATCACTGATTTAATATCTTTCAAGGTAATAGGATTTAGGTCACTTATTTCATCTCTTTTTGAATAAGTTTAAATTGATTATTGACTGTTTTGCATACATCTTCTAAATTAATTGACATAAAGTTGTACCTGTTTTTCCCGTTACCTGTTTTAATTCCTGGTATATTTGTGGTTATATCCCTTTCCAATTCCCAATTTCAACATTACTTTGATTATCTTTTCTATGTAATGTAATGTTGAGACTGGTTTTTAATAGCCAATGCTTATAATAGCCCAGAGTTGTGAAGTAGGAACAGAAACAGAAATGCCACTAGAGCCACTTCTCTGTAACTTCTGCCTCCTGTCATTCTTCCCTGTGGAGTCACATAACCTCAAATGCAGACTTGTACATATGCCTTAGAAATTTGTAGTAAGTAAATCCAAAGTGGTAAGTAGTCTTCTTTAATTGCTCAGTCCATTCAAAAAACAAGAGATAATACTGATCTCTCCTGAAATATATCTCCTGCAGTTTAAGGATCCTCCATTTTCTAAAAGTTACTCAAACTGCCTGGGTCCCAAGCTCTTTGCTAGCACCTCCCGCCTTCTGGTGTTCTGTCCCAGGGTGTCCGCATCTGGAACTGAGTCCTTGATTCCAGGTGTAGTCTGACCAACACAGGAGAATGAGTCCGTGACTATCCTTCCACTGGAACATTGCATTACTGCTTCCTAAAGTACATTTTCTGCTCACTCCTCACACTGTTGACTCATGTTAATTTTGCAGTTGACCAAACATCTGGGTCTTTTTCACACAAGCTGTCGAGGAATCTTTATCCCAAGTAATAAAGGAGGGCTCCATTGTGTAATTCCCTAGTCCACTCACTTCCGAAGAAACTTTAAAACATGTTTGGGCTGTGAGCAAAGCATCAGGATATAACCACAAAATCAAGGGTGAAGAGCTCATAGACAGAGTTCTGTCTTTACAAAGGAAGACATATCAGCTGGGTTATATCATAGTCCAATTTCTAAGAACATGGAAGGAAAAATAATCATCATTTATTGAGAACCAACTGAGCGCCAAGTCTATGTTTGGTGCTTTATGTATGTTATCTCCATGTTATGCTGATACCAACACTAGATCAAGGTGTGGTGTGATATATAAAGATGTAAATACATAAATGCCAGGTAAAATTATCCCCATTTTACATATAAGGAAACCAAGCTTCATGGTTTGACTTGCCCAACATGATACAGCTAAAAAGTTTCCATTTCAAAATCTGTGTGATTTCTTGTACACTCTCAGCCAGGAGTGAATGGAGGCAGGTAGAAGGGAAGGCAGCCGAAAACAAGGCCATTGTGTAATGTTTTATAGTCTAATGAAGGACTTTAACCTACATTAACCTTTTAATTTGATTCTCACTACATCTTTATATGGCAGGTGGAGCAGGTGATACAATCTTTATTTTACAGGTAAAGATATCAAGGCTCAGAGCATGGGGTGACCTATCCAAGGTTGCCCAGCTAGCCAGTGACAGAGACCAGACCCCTTAACCCCAGGCTTTCTGGCAGCAAGCGCCTCTCAGGGCAGCAGGCAAGGAAGACAGCAGGGGCCTGGAGCAGGTGTTGACAGACCAATATGGATGTGGGGAAGGGACATCCTAACTGTTAGGTCCAGAGTTGAGAGACCGACACACAAAGCCTCATGTGTAGCAAAATGCTGTTTATTTTGAGCATCTGGGTGCAGATGGGTAGAGGCCAAAAGAGCGTCCACCCCAAGGAAGGGAAAGCCTTGGGTTTTATAGAGGGTTTCTTTGAGGGGAAGGGTGAGTACCTGGGCCAGAACAGCCGCTGTAATAAAATTTTCAAACAGCCAATTTCTGGGCCCCCTGAGTCTGTCTCATCCTGCAGAGATAAGGGAGGAGGGTAGTTTTGTCTTTATCAGGGGGGATAGGAATGTGGCTCCACCCATCTGCACCCAGATACTCAAAATAAACAGCATTTCATTACACATGAGGCTTCATGTGTCTCTCTCTCCGTTCCGGACCTAACGCCCACTCCATCTCAAGTGAGATCAAATTCCCCAGCTGAGAGGTCCTCTTTTTTTCCCCTAGGCCACCAATTCAGGTCTCTTGCTCCCTCTCAAGCCTGGGAAATTATTCCCCTGAAATCCCTTTGGTTGCCCGGGGGATACTAGATGCCCTCAACATTCAAGGCGGCATTCTTTATCTGTCAACAAGGAGTGGACGTGTGCTTTTATGATCGTGCTCAAGTTCCTCAGAGTTTTGTTTCTTCAACCAAGATGTTAAGAAATCTGGGAGCAGACACAGAGCTTTTCCAGTACTTTCCAAGCCTGGCTGTGGATCAAATTCAACCAAGCCCCTTGAAAGAATATACAGATGCCAGAACCCCTCCCTGAAAGGATTCTGCTGAGACAATCATGTTAAACCACATGATGAGGATGCCAGCAGCAAAATCCAGACTCTGGGGGGAAAAAGAGACAAAGGGAGAACTTGTAAATTCAATGAGACATAACAACCAATGCAATGTTTGATTCCCACTTCAAACAAACACATAGTAGAAACAAGCGAACAAAAAAGAAAATTTGGGACAATCAGGGACAATTGAAATGTTGAACACTAGATATATGGTGATATTAAGGACTTCTTGTTATTTCTGTTTAGATATAATAATGGTGTTGTGGTTGTTTTTTAAAAACAGTTCATATCTCATACAGAGATGTACTGAAATATTTTGGATAAGATGACAGGATGTCTAAGATTTGATTCAAAATATGCAGGGGAGTGAGTAGAGCACGATGGATCAGGACCGGCCGTTAGTTGACAGCTATTGCAGCTGGGTGTTAGGTTCACGGGGGAAGTAGGACTCCCCTGTGCTTTTTGGTGAACTTCACTATATATTTGAAATTTTCCATAATAAAATTTTAATCTCTCCAGGTTTGTGAACTCTTCTATTTCTTTTTTCCTCATCCTTTAACACTGTCTTCCCCAACCACCGGGCAGTGGACCGGTACCAGTCCATGGCCTATTAGGAACCGGACCACACAGGAGGAGGTGAACAGCAGGTGATCGAGCAAAGCTTCATCTGTGTTTACAGCCACTCCCCATCGCTTGTATCGCCGTATAAGCTCCGCCTCCTGTCAGGTCAGTGGCGGCATTAGATTCTCACAGGAGTGTGAACCCTACTGTGAACTGTGCATTCAAGGGATCTAGGTTTTGTGCTCCTTATGAGAATCTAGTACCTGATGATCAGAGGTGGAGCTGGGGCAGTGATGCTAGGGCTGGGGAGTGGCTGCAAATACAGATTAACATTAGCAGGGAGGTTTGACCACACAGTAAATGTAATGTGCTTGAATCATCCTGAAACCATTCCCCCACCTCCGGTCCATAGAAAAATTGTCTTCTATGAAACCAGTCCCTGGTGCCAAAAAGGTTGGGAACCACTGGTTTAACACACTTATATGCATGTAACATCCTGTGTACAATGTGTATTCAACGCTTATTCTCCAAAAGAGATGAAAAGAGAAAGTAGGAGTAAGCATTTTTGCAGTTTCAGCCTCTCTTATATAATGTATGCTTAGTTCTAGATTAAAGCACAAAGTAGAGCTGTAACTGAGGTCAGATCAGTCTGGTTAGCTCTAAAAAACTAAAAGACCAGTCCCCTCTCCTTCTAAACTAAAGAAGCCTGTTTTTTCTTCTGTATGTGTATGTATATACATAGGGCTGCCATGTACTGTTGTGCACGTTGCACACTGCACTAGGGTATCATATCTAAGGGGGCATGCAGCATGCTTCACTTCATCAATATTGTAGATTTGCATATTTATTATGACAACTGCATTATAAGTGGCAGAAAAATGTCTTATTCGAACAAAATCAGTGTATTTGATAATTTTCAAAAGATGGAAGCAACAATGTCTTAAAGTACTGGCTCCTTTTCTAATTATGTACTCTCCATATGGGCTAACAGAGGACCTGAACTACCTAACTGCCTGCGTTTGAATCCCTTCCCCCAAACTCACTCACTGACAGTATCATCTTCACAAGTTACTTAGTAGCCCTGAGTCCAAGCTACTTCATTCATAAAATGAGTTGAAAATATTACCTACCCTGAGAGCATAGTTCAGAGCATTAAATGCATATGAAACAGTGCCTGGCACATTGCTAGACTTCAATACATGCTAAAGATTAGCTAACACTTAGATATCATTGTATGTGTTAACACTATCTAATTTTACGGGTGTAGGTATGCATAAGCACTGTTGTGTTGTTCAAAAACTCAATGAATATCTTTTGCAATGGACTTCAGAAAAACTATGTCCACTATTTTACTAGTCCAAACTACTTTCAAAAGAGCGCTTTTCCTGACCCATCAAGTTTTGAAAAATGCAGTAAAGCTCAAGTTCCAGGAAAGGTTTATAAGCCCGGGTTTCTAAACCTCCCTGTACACAGAAGCTGTGTGCATATGCTAATGAAGAGCTCGCAGAAGAAAAATTCTTGGGTTTTTCCATGGGTCTAACTACTTGGCCAGTAAGTCTGTAATGGGAAAAGACTAGTGGGAGTTGCCAGCCACAAAAGGGGTTTTACCCCACAGGCAGAACAGAGTCAAAATGCTTCAAGAGGTTAAAAGTCTATTTTTAAGAGGAAAGAACACAGAATATGCCTTTAACTTGGTGTTAAAAATAAACTCAGAGGCCTCCTCTGCACTTCCCACCCCTCCCACTGTCCTTCCTACCCTGCACTGCCCCAAGGAAAGAAAGAGAGCTTGTGTCATCTCCTGCCTTTTTCTTTCTTTTCTTTTCTTTTCTTTTCTTTTCTCTTTCTTTCTATTTTTTAACACTTAGCCAAATATGGGCTACTTGGTTGTCAGTTCAAAAAACAGGCTGGACTTTCTCTCAAAAATTCCTTGGGCATCCCCAAGATGGACTATAATTTAGAATTAACTCATGCAAGGGGCTGAGTACAAAAATCCACACTGAGATAGGCGAGACCGAGCCCTGCCAGCTTCCCTCAAGCCCAGGAAGTGTCTGCAGCGGATGGTGTTCAGGCAAGAGGGCCTTTTAGTGAATGGTTTTTGATGTTGGAGTTTCAGCACAGGCCTTTCCTGAGACGTGGCTACGCATGGCAACGCTACTTTGCTGAGTTGGTTTCAGTAGATTTCATTAGACAACCACTAAAATCCTACAGATCAGATATGCCAGGTTTTGTCCATAAAAAAGCTGTGTAGCAGAGAAGCTGTTGCCTGCAGCGGGGAATCTTGATTTCTTATTGTCTGTAGATGGTGGAGGGATTTCAAGACCCCAATGGGAGCCCAAAATGCCAAAGGACAAGGAGACATGGGTCTGTGCACAGTATCAAGATTTCACTGGGGAAAAAAGGTAAGAGATGAATGGGTGGCTGAAGGCTTGAAGCCTTGTTTACTTAAAAAGATTAAATTTTATTTTAAAGAAAGACAGCCCTTAGGCAATGTAAAATAAAGGACCAGGCAGCAAAATTCATTTTAAGAAATAAAGTCTAGCTGAGCATGGTGGCCTGGGCCTGTAGTCCCAGCTACTCGGGAGGCTCAGGTGGGGGCATTGCTTGAGCCCAGGAATCTGAGGCCCGCCTGGGCAACATGGTGAGACCCCATCTCTAAAAATAAGTAAATTTTAAAAAAGAAAAATAGAGAAAGTTCTAGTCTTAGATCAGCTTCCAACTTCCAGCCCTGTGACCTCAGTCAAGTGATTGGCTCCCCTACAATTTTCTTTTCATAAAATGAGATCCCTGTCTTTTTAGATCTAGTCTTTACTAGGAATATATAATTGATAATTTGTACATAATTGATAACAATGAAATATTATATCAGGGCAAGTAAAAGGATAAAATCACAATACAAATGTGCGTTTAGTTAAATGTTGTTGAAATTTAATCAAGTGATTCTGAGGCATGTTTAGAAAGTTGGAAGGGAGCCAGGCACAGTGGCTCATGCCTGTAATACCAGCACTTTGGGAGGCCAAGGCGGGAGAATCATTCGTGGCGAGGAGTTCAAAGACCAGTCTGGGCAACATAGCAAGATCCTGTCTCTATAAAAAAATTTAAAAAAAAAAAAAGTTAGCCAGCCTCAAGTGGTGCATGTCTGTAGTCCCAGCTACTTGAAAGGCTGAGGCAGGAGGATCGTTTGAGTCCAAGAGTTCAAGGTTGCAGTGATCAGGTTGCTACACTCCAGCCTGGGTGACATCATGAGACCCTGTCTCAAAACAACACAACAATGAAAAACAAAATTAGAAGGGAAATTTTATCACTAAAGGTTGAGTTGGAGTCGATGATTTTCCAGTTTTCATGAAAGGGAAACACTCCAGTGCCACAGCAGACCTGGGGACACTAGCACCTAACCAGACATGCCTTGAAAAATGAGAGAAGGGAGAACACCAAAATGCCCAGCCCATAAAACTCAGCCTCGAGGGGGTCTCTGGCATTCTTGCACGGGATCTTCTACTCCTTAAGCTCATCCACATTACCTGAGACCCAGTAGAGACTCTATTTCCACCTTACAAGGAAACTATTTTTCATATGTATGTAGATTGGTTCTGGCTAATGAAGTACAGTAAGTAAATTATAAATTTATTATTTGTATATGTATTTATAAAATATAAACTCATTTAAAAACTTTACCAAAATGGAGTCAATTGTTGACATCTATTTCTTGATCAACCAATGCTAAAATTACAACTTCTTTCAGCTAGCAACTCTGGAATTTAACAAAGATAGCTTTTTGCCATAAATTTGTCTCTGCTGGATTAGTTCATCCTAGAAAGTGATGGAACGTTGATGTGTGTTAGTGGCTCAAAGTGCTCCACTAAAACAAAGCCAGGTATCAAGTCTATGATTAAAAACATTTGAGTCATTAACTATTAATTAATTAATTTGTGTTGTCCTAGGAAGGATCGAGGATGGCTTACAAAGATGCATACAATCCAGCAAGATAAAATCAGCTAAATATAAGTGAAGAGGGGGAACAAAGAAAATAGAACAGAAAAGTGAGTCACAGTGGTGACCTTAGTACATAAAAGACATTCTGTGAAATCCCGGCTGCTTCCAAGCAGCTGCCCTTTATAAGCAGCCAAAGGGAAGAATAAACCATTATCAGGTACATAATTCTTATTATCTGTTAAATAAACGCACATTGGCTTCTCACCAGAAGCCCAACACTTTCTTCTGGCAAGATGAGAGAAACTTCAAGAAAGAGCAGCATCCCCAACATCGTGCTGGTTGCAACAGATCAAAAGGTTAGTTTTAGCCAATGTCCTCATGCCAAAGCCAGATTCAGTAACTAATTCATGACAGACTTTCTCTAATGATTAGGAAGTACCTTCCAACACTCAGTGAAAATCTTTGCCCTCTTCTTTATGTGGGGAAACAGAGGCAGAAAACAGTGAGTTGCTTCCACTTCATACAGCAGGTCGATTGCTAAGATAACGGTGGACATCATCTGTCCTAGCTAGAGATAGTTCCCAGCTCTTCTTGCCTCCAGATGTGCATTTTCAAATTATGATTGTTAAGCATCCCCGAGGACTCTTTAATGGTGACCTTTGACCCCATTTCATTGTCTTTTTCAGCCCTCCTGGCTGCAGCTCTCCCACTCTGACGCTTATCCTTCTTCCTTAGTTGCCGCTGGAGAGGTAGAACGTAGATGGCCTCTCCTGGGGGAAGGCTGGGGACTGTCCTGCAGAGCTGGATGGAACGGCAGAGCGGGAACGCCAGGGCATCCCATGTGGAGATGGCCTAGAATCCGTTCCTGGAGAGAGGCTGGGCCTGCAGATCTTGTGTCTGTACTTCTCGGCTGACCGAGAAGTTTAGAAACAAGTCCGTGCAACGTCTGCTCTCCACAGTATCAGCAAATCATCATTTGATAAGGCCATTTGATAAGTCATGAAGCAAATATGCAGTGAATGTTTTCCGGGCACCAGGTGCCCCGCCAATGTTAGGAAATCAAAGGCAAAAAGGCACAGGCCGTGACCCCAGAGAAACTGCAGCTGAGCTGAGAGAGAGAGACTCTGTCACACAGGAATTTCAACGGGGCAGTAAACGCTGACTCTGGAGTCCTATGCAGAGGGTTCTGCTATCGTTCCCATTTTACATATCGGGGCACAGTGACTCCGAGAGGCAGTGTAACCAGTGGTTAGGGGTACACACTCTGAGGCCAAACTACCAAGGCCTTGCCACTAGAAGCCCTGTGAGCTAGGGCAAATTAGTTAACTTCTCTGGGTCTGTCTTCTGCCTGTTTGCTCTCAATCCACTCCCCATCTTTCCCGTGATCTCTGCAAACTGCATTTCCCAGGTTCCTGCCCATGAGCGCGTGGCTAGCTGAGCCCATTGGAAGCAGTGATGGAGCTTAGTGGGTAGGAGGATGGAATTTCAGGGTATTTCACCCCTTCTCTGTTTGGGGTGGCTGTTCTGGCACAGTGGCTATGGCTCCTCTAGGGTCCTGGTCCAAGCACCTCTGCTCTGTGACACTCCCTCTTCCTTCTGTCCCTCCAACCCACAGCCGCAAGGTGGGTTGCTCATGGTGGCCTGGTGTCAACTATTTGCCTTTTCTGCTCTTGCAGTACCCTTGTAGTCAGAGCCTTGTATCAAGTTTTCTCTGATGAATTACTAGAATGGCATCAATTCTCCTGCCTGGACTGTGATGGATATACCTCTGCTAAATAGAAGTATAATACTAATAATTGTACCCACCTACCTCATAGAGGTTTTGTAAAATTAAATAAGTTAGTATATTTAAAGTGCTCAGAACAAAGCCTGGCCCCCAGACAGTGGCAGCTATTACTGGACACACAGCCCAGGCACCAAAGTGCCCTTCTAGATCCCAGGGAGGAGATCCCCGAAGCCTTCAAGGATGAGTAGCAGTAAGCCAGGCACAGAGAAGGTGCAAGGGTGTTCCAGGCAAAAGGATCGGACGGCTCAGTGAGGTGGGAGAGAGCAGGGGGCCTTCCAGGAGCCAAGAAAGGGAAGAGGCTCAGAGAGACTGGGGCATGCGGATGGAACAAGTAGAAGGGGTGGGGTCCCGAGAGAAGGATGGTGCTGGAGAGGAGAAGAGAGCCCCACGTGTACCTTTCCAGCCACCTTAGAGTGCCCTGAGGACAAGGGAACCCACTGGAGCATTTTACGTAGTGCGGTGACACATTGGCATTTCTGTTTCAGAGAGGCTGCAGCACGGGACATAGATGGGGTGGAAAGGAGAGAAGAGAGAACAGCAGGAGGAGTTGTCAGGAAGCCATCGCGCTGTCTGGGCTAGAGATAATAGCTTGGACGAGGAGGTGATGGGGAAGCAGAGAAAACTAGAAAGCTCAAGCTATGCAGGAGGTAAAAGAGACAGGATTGGCATTGGATTGGAGAAAGAGACGTCAGAAACAATGCCCTGTTTCTGACTTCGTAAACGTACAACAGCAAGTGGCACAGCAGAGGCTGAACGTGTGGGCCCGCTGTAGCCAGCCTGCATTAAATCTCCAGCACTGCCCACACGCAGCTGTCCAACCTGGGACAGGGCACCGAATCGCTCTGTGCCTCAGACGTGCAAAATGGGGATGACAATTGTGTCTTCTGTATCGGGCTTTTGAAAAGGTTAAGCGAGGTAAAATATGCCAAATGCCTGGAAGCAAGCCTGGAATATCACACGCACAGTAAATCTTGGCCACTTTACAGAGACAGGGATCTCAGGAGCAGGCCTGGTCTTGCTGGGGCAGGGGTGGGGGGACATCATGAGTTTGTCTCCAACATGTTGAGTTTGAGATGTCTCTGGACCCAGAGAACAAGTTCTGGGCCAGAGGCGTAGATTTCATTTTAGAGCCGTCAGCAATAGAGATGGTAATTGAAGCGCTGGGAACAGAGGAGATTGTCCAGGGAGTGTAGATAAAGAATAGATAGGTGCCAAAGGGCATGGCCTGGGAGAATGTCATTTAAGTGACAATTTCAGGAAGAGAGGCCAAGAAGGAAACCAGAGAAAAGCAGTCAGAGGAGCGGGAAGGTGGCCAGCAGTGGCCACAGTCCCACTGCAAGGGGAAGACAAAAGGCAAAGACACCGTAAAAACAGCGGGAGCTGGGACCAAGGGTCATCGGGATAGCCTGAGATCTCTCCTCAGCATCCTCTCCAGCCGGGGCAGCAAGAAGCCCATGTGATGCAGGAACCAGAAGCCCGTCTCAGTGGATGCATAAAAGAGCGAACACCAGACATCCCTGTCTGATCTTCTACACTGATCCAGAAGCACGGGGTAGCCCACCTGGGTGACTAAGAAAAGCACGGTCCAGTTTTTCTGGTCACTCCACTGAACCTCTGATCTTTTCCTTCACGTGACAGATACACCACAAATATTTCTACTGAGTCCAAACAGCTGCTACGATTGAGAGCAAGCAAGAAGCTGCCATCCTCCTCCTGCACAGAAGGCATATGTAGGTTCCCCGCCTCCTTTCCAATGTCCACAACCTCTTTGAGTACTTGTAACTTCAAATTTTTCTTTCTTGTTTAGGACTCTGATTCCAGAAGGTTGTTAACACCATGCGCTATGTTTTAGGGTTTTTTTGTTGTTGTTGATTTTTTTTTGAGACAGAGCCTCACTCTGTGCCACAGCTAAAGTGCAGTGGCGTCATCACAGCTCACTGCAACCTCCTCAAACTCCTAGGCTTAAGCAATCTGCTTGCCTCAGCCTCCCGAGTAGCTGGGACTACAGGCGCACACCATGACACCCGGGTAACTTTTCTGTTTTTAGTGGAGATGGGGTCTTGCTCTTGCTCAGGCTGGTCTCAAACTCCTGACCTCAAGCAATCCTCCCACCTCAGCCTTCCAGAGGGCTAGGATTACAGGCGTGAGCCACTGTGCTCAGCCCCACCTGCTATGTTTATTAGAACCCCCAAACCCAGCCCAAGGCCTCTCTCCCAGGATTCTGATGGCAATGTCAGCATACTGTGGGCTCAGGGGAGGTTTTTAGATACCAGGAGGGTTACTCTAATTCCACGCAGAAATGTTGTGAAACTGCTTTGTATTTTGTCTAGCATAAGCAAGCGGGGATTGTTATTTTTACAATCATCCTGAGAGCCTTCTACTACGTAGTTTGGGAAAGTGGTGATAAAAAACAGAGTACTTCTCCTTTGAAATCTACTACCCCCAAACTTCCACGAACAGTCGATTAATTTTCTTAGAAAAGTTCAGCATTAAACTCTCTGCAGCACTTTGGCACAGTGGTATCCGTGCATTTGGAATGACACAATAATTTCTTACCCCAGGGGAAAAAAAATTACTCTAGCAAAATGAACCTTTTAGCCTAAGATGAACTGGTTCCATTTCTCATTGCTCCTTTCTCAAGGTTAATTGGGTGGCTGAACTCCAATAAACCGAAAAGAAGGCAAGAAATGGTTTCCAACCTGGCCTGGGAGAGATGTCTAGAAAAACCAGAACCAAGGCTGACCAGTGTGAAAGCTGGCAAGTGGTATCTGTGTGACAACTTCCCATTTATCAGTATGTGACCAATAAAAAGGGAATGCCCATGGTTTTTAAGAAAATCTCCATGAAAAAATAAGACGTATTAGCATAATGACTTTATTATTCAGCAATAACATAAATGGCAATCCAGTCTCATAGGATATTTGTGTTGAAATTAGGAAATGGTAGCACATTCAAACAGAAGAGCTAAGGGAAGCCCTAAATATAGATCATATTCCATCTGGCTGCCAGGAGCCTGCCTCAGCACATTAACCAGAATGCCAAACCAGAGAAGGGAAATAACTTTTCAAAATGCAAAAGAGAAAAGAGATTCACTTAGAATTTTGGTTAAAAAAAAAAAAAAAAAACCAAGTCATAAGATAAGGAGTCATCTGTTTCATGGACTATTTATGACTCAGATCTTAATTCGGATACTCTCTTTAAATACATGGAGAGAAAAGAGAGATTTTCTCCCTGTAAACTTGAAAGTTTTGTTGAAGCAGGTAGCTCACAGCTGATAAATGGCATTCAGTTGTTTAAAATAGTTTTTACGATTTGGCTTTGACATCCACTACATTTGCACAATAAACAGAGCTGCTGTTTTTATTCCTCCAAAACCGTGTTAAACCCTAGCGCCATGGGCACCGTGTACCCTTAGCATTTTGCAAGAGTTATATTTTGCACTAACTGAACAGCAAGCCTATGTTTACATAACAGAATTATTTTTTCCATTTTCAGGTTTGCTTATTAACAAAGTAAACTAGATATTTCTCAAGTCAAAATTTTCCCTTTGTTTATGGTTAGAGATCTTGACCCAGATGAGAAAACAAAATCCCACGGATGAGTACAGAAAATCACCACGCAGAAATCTTTCTTTACAACAACTCCGTGGCACATGCAGCCACCATGATTACCAATGTACTCACAGCCAGTCAACAATGACTGTTTGCAGTTGATCCAGTTCCTCTATTTAGGAGATTTTTGTGGCATAAATAGATTAGAGGGTTTGCAAAATGTGCATTTAGGGTTGACCCTTATGCTGTTCAGAATTTGTTTGGAGTATTGAGGCAATGCTGGGTTGATTTCTTTTTGTGCAAACTCTGCTGAAAACCAGGGATAATCAACAAGATGAAGAAAGTTTAATCCAGGCCCTGGGTTGATAGAGAAGTTGACCTCTGGCTCTGGGATCAAGGGAGCTTTAGTCCTCCTGGTTGGAACCTCCAAGCAAACTTTATCTCCCAAATATTCATCAGATCTGTAGACTCCTGCTTAAAACCTTCCAGTGAGTCTTAAAATAAAACTCCATGCTACCTGACAACACCCTAGACACCCTGCTCAGACCCGACTAGCCCTGTTAGGAGTTGTTTCTGCTGGGGTCTCTTGCTCTGTGGTCACATGGTCACCCTTGGTGACTGTGTCCTAATCTCTTCCACTTACAAGGATACCAGTGTTGTTGGATTAGGGCCCACCCATAAGATGTCATCACCTCTTTTAAGGCCCTGTATTCAAAAACAGTCACATTTTGATGTACTGGGGGTTAGAACTTCAACACAGGAATTTTGCGGGGGGACAATTCTCCTATTCTGCACATTTCATGTGAATGGAATCAAACAAAATGCGGCCTTTAGATTCTGGCTTCTTTCCCTTAGCACAGTGTTTCCAAGGTTCATCGAAGTCGCGGCGTGCATCGCTGCTTCGTTCTTCTTACAGCCGAATAATATTGCATTGTATGGCTGTGCCACACCGTGTTTATCTGCTCCTCGGCTGGTGGACGTTTGGGTTATTTACACTTTTTGTCTACAATTGAATAATGTTACTATAAACATTTGTGTGCAGGTTTCTGTACGAGCATACCTGTTAGGGTGGTGATGCCGATGCACGCGGGTCTTAAGAAAGACTTTTCCAGACAGAGATTAGGATAGGAAGAAAAGGTTTATTTATTTACTTTTCCCTGAGGGAAGGGGAAAGGACCAACACGGAGGTGGAAAGAGGAAGAATGTGCTGGCCCCGAATATCGTCAATTGGGGCTTTTTGAAGGGGGTTGTAAAAAAGGCAGGACAGAGTTAAGAAACTGCTACATGTACTCCTCTCTTTCTTCTTGGCAGCAGGTGGATAACAAAAACCACAAGGATGTCAAAGTCCGAGACTTGGTTTCCTGCCTTTCCTTGGAGATGGGATTATCACAGATGTGACCGTCCTCAAGATATCGTTGAGGCTGTAGCTCGTTCTTCGCTATTTACTCAGAAACTCTGTAAAAGCAGATTCTCAAAAACAATTTTGAAAGAGAGAGATTTAAGTCTCTTTTCCATCCATTCAGCTTTCCATCCATTCAGCTTTTTCAGAAGTCATGCAAAACATAACTCCTGCAGAGCGCCTGTTAACTGAGAGAACTCATGGGATTGATCTTTAACCGTTACTGGGAAAATTGTAGGATTAGGTATTTTCCTAGGTGGAGTTAGGTGTTTTCCTGTTATTTTTGCAAGACTGCCCCTTTCAATATGTTTTCGATTATCTTGACTATCTATATCTATATATCTAGAAGTAGAATATTCTGGGTGATAAACACCCATAACTTTGTGTTTATCTTTTGGAGGAACCACCAAACTGTCTTTCCCAGCAGCTGCGCCATTGTACATGCCCACCAGCAATATATAAGGGCAGGGCATGTATTTAGAAATTAGATCATCGCAAACAAAGAGCACTGTCCTTTATAGACTGCCCAAGGTCAAAAGAGAGAGGAAATAGATATTTTATTAGGGAGGAGATGTTTCATTGGGGTAATGAATGGTTCACAAAGTCCTGCTGACTCACTTGCAGCCAGCTTTGCCATGGTGTTGCTTAATTCACATTTTGACCTCATGTTCAGTCTTAACATGAACAGCCTGGGTCTCTGGGGCATCTTTCCCAAGCAGTAGAACACCTTCAAGACATCATCTAATATGCACAATTTTATTTCCTACTCAGTAGGGAGCAATAGCTCTTGCTTTGCCCACTTAGCTTTATTCTTGGCAATATATTAAAGACTTTTCAAAAAGTAGAAAGTTCTGTTTTGCTTTAAACCACCCAGCTGCTTGAATGGATTTCATCCATTATTTCAGTCGTTATTTTAAACTTTTGACTAAGGCAAATTTTATATGTCTGAAAGACTCTTGGAAGTTACAAAGGCATAAGGGGTACTGTGTGTGTGTGTGTGTGTGTGTGTCTACACCACAGAATGAGGAGCACATGCTGCCAGTCATTAATTATCAACTAACAGAAGGCCACTACCTACGCTGTCTATGACAGCCAGAGCCTACTGCCACGCTGGCAGACACCAAGTTGTTGTACCTCCTTGAGAGAAAGCAACACAGATCACAGTAGATGGATAGACAAAGGAATCTGAATCTGTGGGTATGTGCATGCATCTTATGAATGGAGTAACAACAAATGGAAGAAATATATTCATAAATGAAAAGGAACCTCTATTTACTTCACTGAAATTGAATTTTTTTCTCTCATCAAAGATTTCTTATTCATGCCACTCAACTTCCCCGAAAGAATCAGCACAAGGCCACAAACTCAACAAAATTCCTTCTCCATGTTCATAAAACTCCTGTCCTGACTCCAAGTCCACATCCTAAGTAAACAGGCAAGCCTTTGCTCCAAGCCCTAAGGGGCACCCTTCCAAGGCTTTGTCCCTTTAGAGAGCTCATTTCCAAATTTCCAAGAGAGGCCCTTCCATCCGCCCAATGCTTCTGAGGCCGCACAGCTCCTCTGTAAAGACAAGGCATCCACAGGGGTTCAGCTGATCACGACAGCTGCACCTGCAGAGAAAGACAGGAGTGGGGCTGGGGAGGGAAGACAGAGCTCCGGAGAGCCCGGACTCAGGTAGCAGGTGAGGCATGCAGCGCTGTCCCTCGGCAGCTGACTGGGTGACATTCTCCTTCCGAAGGGTGGAGTCGAGTTCCAAGAAGTGTTAAAGGATCGCTCCTTTCCAGCAGGCTAGCCAAGGCAGGGACATCCTATGAGGAGCCCTGAAATGCAGTTGGAAAAAGATAACTACAAGGCAGGGGCGCGGTGGCTCACATCTGTAATCCTAGCACTCTGGGAGGCTGAGGCGGGAGGATTGCTTGAGCTCAGGAGTTTGAGACCAGCCTGAGCAATATTGAGACCCCATCTCTACTAGAAATAGAAAAAAATTAGCCAGGTGTGGTGGTGTGCACCTGTAGTTCCAGATACTAGGGAGGCTGAGGCAGAGTATCACTTGAGCCCAGGAGTTTGAGGTTGCTGTGAGCTATGATGACGCCATAGCACTCTAGCCCGGGTGACAGCAAGACTCTTTCTCAAAAAAGCAAAAACCGTAAGAGCTCCCAGAGAGGCCAGTTCCAGACCCCTCTCAACACATCTCTAAGCCTCCTTTTCTACAGCTCTAAAGTGAAGGTGGGAGATTGTGTCACCTATCTGGGAGAATAATGTGAGAATGTTGCTACTGAATAAAGGAAATTTTTTTTGTAAACTCAAGGTTAGTGGTTCTCAAAAGCACTTGGCCATGTGCCTTTCTTTTTTTTTTTTTTTTTTTTCGTTTTTTTTGGTTAAAACACAGATTTACTTGGCTTTATCCCAGAGGTTGCATTCATTAGATCTGGGAGTAGGGCCTGGGAATTTGCACTTCAAACGACTTCCCAGCGGCGGGCTAATTGCCAACCATACTCTGAGAACTACTTGCTAAAGCACAGGACAAATGTCAGCTATAGCTATAATAGGCAGTCATGAGGCGTGCCTAGACTGAGCAGTAAAAAGGAAACAATTTCATAGTCCAGAACAAGCAACAGAATATATAAAAATAACAGAATATATAATGCTTCAGTTGCCAGTAGCAAAGTGTCACCATTAGGTACTTCAATTCCGAAAAAGCAGAGATTAACCAACCAGACATTTTTGAACAAGCCCTGTTCTGTAAATCAACAGAAAGGCAGAGAGCAAGTCTACCAACCCCCCTCACTGAGCCCTTGGCCTTGTAGCATGGGCTTCCCCACTTACAGACCAGGAATCCCATCCTGTAATTCACGCACAGCAGGGAGAAGATAAGAGCTGAGGAAATACCAGCAGTCCCTAGTTAGTCACTGCTTCTGCTCATAGTGACTCCTGTGGGGAAAAGGCTTTAGGGATTTTAAAAAGCTTTCCAGTGATCAAAACAGTATGGTGTCGGTGAAGGAACAGACAAATGAATCAATGGAACAGAATAGAGAGCCCAGAAAAAGACCCACACAGATACAATCATTGATTTTTGACAAAGGAACAAAGGCAAGTCCATGGAGAAGGGATAGTTTTTCCAATAAATGGTGCTGGAAGAACTGGACATGCACATGCAACAAAATAATAGTCATCATCATCTAAATAAAGACCTTACACCTTTCACAAACATTAACTCGAAATGGGATCAAAGACTTAAATGTAAAACGCAAAACTATACCTGGTGACAGACAGAAAGAAACAAACAATAATTGAGTGACTACTAGGTGCCAGGTATCATGTTAGGTACTTTTTATAGCCTATCACATTAATTCTTAATTCCATACAAAATATATTATGATTCCCAATTTACAAACGATGAAATATTTTTGTGAGTAGTAGTTCTATGTTACCCCAATAGAATCTGGGGCCAGAGACTCACTCTCCTATCAAAAGGAGAGGAGCCTGAGAAAAACCCTCTTCCTTCTCTCTGTGCCGGGGCAGTGACCTTGAATTCAACCTCTCTCATCCCTTCCAGATGATAGAGGGGGAAGCCTCACAGAGGATGCCCCTGTGACACATTCCCTTCTTTTTTGTGTTCTTTACTTGCACAGGAAGCTATAAAGTTGGGCAGAGTAAAAGGTGAATGTTATTGCAAAGTTTACATGACCGTGCTGACAAGTTGGTGAATACATGCACAGATTGTTTACTGATTATGCTACATATCACTAATGCGCACCGCACATCCTGTATTGGAAGTGATACTTTTCCATTGGCGGTGACCCCTCTTTTGACCTGGGAGCTCACTGAACAGCTAAAATCAGGTAATATTTGTATATGCAACATGTGACATGTTATGCCCTTTTGCTCAGTGACCCATACAGGATCTAAATGGTACCCAGGCTAGAAATCAACATCAAATTGTTCAAATAAATTCCACTTAAAGAATGGTGGCTTGGGAAACGCTCAGTCAGAAAGAATTCTCCCAAGATTTGTTTACTGCGAAGGGAAGAGAATTTTATCTTTGGTTTGAAATGACATCTGACGAAGTTACATGGAAGGCAATGAAACCTCCTCCAAGCAATGGTTCTGATCCATTTTAGTGCAGCCCTTCTCTCTTGCCACCTTCCTATTTTACCCACTAAAGAGGCTTTCTTATGAGAGGCTAAGAAAACCAACCAACATAAGGTCTAGTTGAAACCGAGTGCTAGAAACTTGTGGGGAGAAATCCACAAGTAAACTGAGCAATTACCTCTTGAAATTAACTGGGGCCAACTCTGAACACTACTGTAAAGTTATACAATCTCTGGCATCTCGTTTCTTTGTCCCTCCACCCAATTCCTTCTCAAGTGTCAGCCTCTCCCCCGACCCCTCTCTCCTCTACCCTCCCTCATATTTTCTATTTAACAAAACTATTTGCAAGAAAAAGAAAGAATCTTAGGTTAGTCAAATACACTTTAGTGTGAATTAAAGCCAGTGTGTCAACTCTCACAGGAATGAGGATTTCAGGCCATAGCTCTAATTGTGAGATGGCTGTCTTTGAACCCTTTTAAGACTATTTCATGGAACAACTAAATACAAGGAAGAAGAGAGCAACTGCCCAAGTCTACCTATGCATAAAGGCAGCCTTCAGTCTAGTCTTGGGAAATGAGAGCTTTCAGCTGCCACTCCCAATTGAAAGTAAATTCAGATAAATTTCCAGACATTGAGTGGGAGTTATAAGTTATCTTTTCAGTGATCAGCTGGCTTCAATACCTGCCTCTTCTCCTCTAGGCCCAGAAAATGGATCAATTTCTGACAGCCTACGTCAGCCCTGTAGGCTCCATTCTCACTGGCCTCCTGGTTCCTCCCTTTTAGACGCCTTTCCCGTTACTAGGTCTTATTTGAAAAGGCACAACATGAGCTGTTTGGGCCAAACGTGGCTGTATGTCCTTCGGCAAATGTCCAGTGAGCACGGCCCTCAGAGCAGAAAGTCGATAGCACTCTGACACGTGGCTGGTCCTCCGGAGGCTCTCACTGCGCTCTGAGCCAGAAGAACATCGAAACTCCAAGCCAGTGGAAAATTCAGGCTGTTCCAAGCAAGAGACACAAGTGTGCTCTTAAATTAATACTGGCATTTGGAACTGCCCCAAGGTATTATAAATATAATCTTCCCGAGGTGTGTGTGTCAGGGAGAAAATGAGAGGGAGCGTGTATGTGTGTGTGTGTGATGACAGAAAGGGGCCAGCATGTAGCGGTGCCAAGAACCCAAGGCCAGGCAGAGAGAAGAATGTCCACCAGGAGCCCAGCGACTGCGTTCAGAATTTTCTACACCTTCCTCCCCAAAGAAATGGTGAGGAATGAATTAAAGGAAAGGAAAAGGAAAGAGAGAGAGAGGGAGGGAGATAAGCAGGGGTGCAGAGAGAGAGAAGGGGACAGGAAGTGGGGAGACTCACTGGACATAGACCAAGAGGGCCAGGCTGACAGAGAGACAGAATGAGGAACTGCTTAGAAATTTCTCAGTTACAAGTGATTAATTCCTGCATTCACTGTGCTTTGCAGCCATGAAGTTCCATGTCCAAAAGACCCCACCCTTCCCACAAACCAATGCCAAGACAGAATCCACCGCCCACGGGGCATTGTTTTCTGCTATATAGATGGGCTTGGGGTGAAGTGAACTGATCCCACACGTGGGCTCCACAGCCTTTATTGTTCTTTACCCAACCAGCTGACCAGCCACTGAAGCAACAAGGCCCCAGGCAGAGGCTTTGGCAGGCTGATGAAGTATTAGGCATGAAATAAAATACATAAAACTACAAAGGAAATCAATTACAATGTTATAGTTATCAAATAGTTTAATAATATGATGTAGTAATATTTCTTCTCCTTTATCAATGCTTTAAATCAGGAATGGGGAAACTTTTCATGTTGGAAGGCAGCATTGAATTTAGCTGTAATCAAATAAGGCCACATTCAAGAAACTTCAATCAGATATACTTACTTAAAAATGTAAGGCTGGACGTGGTGGCTCACGCCTATAATCCTAGCACTCTGGGAGGCCGAGGCGGGTGGATCGCTCAAGGTCAGCAGTTCGAAACCAGCCAAGAGGGAGACCCCATCTGTACTAAAAATGGAAAGAAATTAATAATTAGGGGGGAAAGGCAAACAACCTAAACATTTGTACCGCCATAATATGCTGAAATAAAAAAAAGTACACTATTTTGTAAAAATCTAACTACTGTGAACTTAATAATTTCAAAACATGAAAACTATTTGTTAATTTAACTTAATAATTTCAAAACATGAAAACTATTTGTTAATTTTAAAGTTAACTAACCTTTTAATGAGTTTGTTCTGTCTGCTTGGAAAGCATTTGAATATTTCACTGCAGCATGGAGGTCCACAGTTTCAGTTGATCCCCTGGGTGGGTATCAGTCATTTGTGACCTTAAGGGCATCTTGATTTGGGTTAGGTAGGAGAATGTAGATTCTCAGCAATAAGTGATTGAAAACCAAGAAAACATTTTTCAGGCATGTTGCCAAAGGCATGGGTATTCTACTGCATTTCTCCATATTTCAACTGGATCTTTCTTAGCATCAAACAATGACTTTAAAATGTCATCTACTGAGAGCTCAATCAATTCCATCTATAGTTCTTTAAGTGCCTTGGTGACATCAACTAGGTGAAGCTGAAACGCTAATTTGAGTATAAAGTCATGATTCTCAAAGTCAGTGAAACTTTCACTGTATTCTCCAATTAATAGGTCTATAATAACTATTCTTCAAATGATTTGCATATATCATCCTGCTCATCAATGCCCTTTGCTAACTGGGAAAAATGTTCATCTGAAATTTCATTTTGAAGAAGAAAATGTTTTGGAAAAAAAAATAGCTTTTTTTGAAATGCTTGGGTTTTATTAGAACATATAGAAAGAAAATAAAGAAGAAATGCTTGGGTTTTTTGCCACATATCACATTAATATATAGACTTAGTTTTACTTTGCAAAGAAATATTCAAGTTGTTTTGATTTGACATGATATCACACAGAAATGCTGCATTCCTATAGAAATCTTCTTTCAATAATTCACATTGCTGATTCTTTTCTTCATAAAATTTAACTATCTGTTCTCACAGAGATAAGATTTTGACTAACACTTGTCCCTGCGATAGCCAAGGCACTTTAGAATAATAGGGCAAATCCACACTGAACACCTCATCATTCACCTTTAGCATGTTAGGTGAACAGAAAGGGGCCAGCCAGCATGTAGCGGTGCCAAGAACCCAAGGCCAGGCAGAGAGAAGAATGTCCACCAGGAGCCCAGCGACTGCGTTCAGAATTTTCTACACCTTCCTCCCCAAAGAAATGGTGGGGAATGAATTAAAGGAAAGGAAAAGTAAAGAGAGAGAGAGGGAGGGAGATAAGCAGGGGTGCAGAGAGAGAGAAGGGGACAGGAAGTGGGGAGACTCACTGGACATAGACCAAGAGGGCCATGTTGCATTTGCATGAATATAGTTAACAATACTTATAACTTGTTGTAAAGCGTCAGTTAAAATAGTAGCGTTAGCACAGAGATTTTGCTGACGGATGATACAATGAAAAGAAACGAGAGTATCTGGATCTGTTAATACTTTTTTTCTCTGTGCAATAAGCCCATCATGTTTTCTTGTCATGGTGCACCGTCTGTGCAAACACTCACTAAACTTGTCAAATTCAATCCAACTTCACAACATTTATCTTGAAAGTTGTTGAAGACTCTTATCTATTCTCCCTGTTCTGTTTGCAAGAGTGCCCAAAGTGATAACTCTTCCTAGCAAACAAAATCTTCTGTTATGACCCAAATGAAGTATAAAACCTGCTCCAAGTCAGTAGTATCCATTGATCATTCAAAGCAATTGAATAATATATATTTTCCTTTTGAAGTATTGCATGGAGTTGTTCTGTTCTGTTCTGTTCAGTTGAAGGCTAATTCATGCTGCCTATCAGTTATGGTTCTCCTTAAAAGAGGCAATTATTTGTACTTTGAAATGTTATCAGGGCCTAAGCATCCTACAACTTCGACGATGCATTCTTTCACAATTTCTGCATCATTGAATGGCTTCCCTTCTCTCTCGCCCCCCGGAGTATATAAGCTACTATATAAGTTGCTTCAGTGGCATTATTTCCAGGTCTTATTGCTGCTGGAAAGAATTGTCTTTGCTTTTGCTTTTCATCTTTTAATTTCTGCAATACAACCCTTCGTGCCTCTCCCGCTAATTTAAAATATTTGTGGTCATTATGAGTGTTATAATGCTTATGAGCATTGAATTTCTTTAATGTTAATATTGCAGTATCACAAAGCAAGCAGATCATCTTATGCTTTGCAGAAACAAGACAATACTGCAATTCCCAATCCTCATTAAAAAAAATCTGTTTTCTTCCTTCCACGTTCTCTTGGTCTTCTTTGACATGATGGGCTGTTAAGCAGATAGAATTAAAAAATACCATCTAGCTGTGCAACTATTCACAAATTCCACTTCAAACAGAAACACAAGCATTGCACCATTGTCAAAAGTTGATAACAGTCTGGCATACTCCACCCCCATAAACTCTCGCCAACCAGCCATGTGCAGTAGTGGCCCCAAGTTCCCCACAGTCAGGCAGGGGAAGTTAGAACTAAATCATGAGCGTAGCAGCTGTCAATTTAGCCCTATGGCTTACTAATGTTCTAAATAATAGTGCTGGTCAAGCTGGGAGGACTATTTCATTGAAACTTATTTTATTCTTTGGTAGTTTAAGTATGTTCATTTTAAAAATAAAGGTATGAAAGACTAACAAAAATATATTAATAAAAATAAAAGGATTTGTTCTATAAAAGGCTGCACTTAAAGAACTAGAAGGACACATGTGGCCTTAAGGCCGCAAGTTCCCCAGCCTACTTTAAATAATAGTATCTGCTGAAGGGTCAGATAACTACCATCATTTCAAAGAGTGTTAGGAGAAACAGCATTCCCAGATGTCTGCAACACTGTCAAGTGATAGGAAAAGATCTGAGATTAATGTGGCAACAGAGTAGCAGGCACTGCTAATGCCGCTGCTGTTTCCTGCCTACATTCTTAATAGAAGCAAAAGCAAGATTTCAGTGAGAGGTTAGATAAGATAAAAATGCAGTTTTTCCCGTCCAAATTCATGAACCAGAACAAAGGCGATAAAAGGAAGGGGGTTGCAACAACAGGAAATGTAATAACAAAGCAACATCTGCTTCAAGAACAGCAAAAAAATGGCTGCCATCTCTTCTCTGTACCAGGCCCTGGGTTCAGTGCTCTGCATGCGTCTTTCTCTTTCACACTGAGGACGGCATCATTTTGCCCACTTTACAGATGAGGAAACCAAGGCTTAGAGATGTTACGGACAACTTGTCTAAGATCACAGTGGTTGAGCAGCAAGATCACAGCTGTTAAGCAGCTGAGTTGAGACTGTCTAACACCAGAGTCTACATTCACTGTATCTGAAAGAGAGAGAAAGGTGCTCAAAAGCACAAAAGTGCTATTTCCTTTTTCTTATCCATACCGGAAGAATTGGACCAGTTTAAACACCTATATTTTCATCCATTTTGACTATCCATTTCCCTCTTATTAATGTTTGCTCAATCGTTTTCAATTCAAGGACCATTCTGCTTCATTTATTCAATATATATTGGATACTATGTGTACTGACACTGAAAATTCAAAGACAAATATATTCCCTGACTTTTAGGAAGCTTATAGCTTATTGGAGAAAACAGATACACAAACAGACAAATTGTATTATCTGCAGCAATTGGGAGTCAAAATACTCTACACCATAAGGAGAATTTGTTAACTCATATAACTAAAAAGTCCAAAGGTAGATCAGCCTTCAGGCATGGTTTGATTAGGTTTCTATCAGAAGTGTGCTAGAAAGTGTATAACAACTGACTCTTTAGAGAAAAGAAAATCAAGGTTTATAGAGTTTGCCAATTTCCCTGGTGTAAATTTTTCCACCACCATGACCTAGTTCAAGCTACCAACATAAAGTCACTGAAGATAGAATTGGGAGGAGATGTGGACAACCACCTCTCACCTGATGCAGGCTAGCTACAGCAGGCGATTACCATTCTCAATTTCTCCCCAATTCTCCCAATCCTTCCATCCTCTGTACACTAATCTTGTCCTGATAATGCAATCAGACACTGGGACTATATACTTTCTTGCTAGTGTCTAGCAAGCTTCTCTTCTACTATTAAAAAAAAAAAAAAATTCCTGAGCTCTGCTGAAATAATCACTGTATCCAAGAAATATCACTCCCAGCTGGCTTAGCCTTGGGTAACATGTTTAATTTAAATAAGTAATAACCACTGTCTCCCAAGAATCTTCATTTCAACTACTAAGTGCTTCTTGTTGGACAGTAATTTGAATGTTGTTGTGCCTCTAAATTCATATGTTGGAAGTTAGTACCCAATGTGATAGTATTGAGAGGTAGGGCCTCTGGGGAAGTGATTAAGTCATAAGGGCTCCACTCTATGAATAAGATTAGTCCCCTTATTAAAGAGGTTGAAGGGAGTGCCCTTGCAATTTCTACCAAATGAGGATACACCAAGAAGGTGTAGTGTGAGGAATGGGCCCTTTCCAGGCACTGAAACTACTAGCACCTTGATTTTGGACTTCCTAGCTTCTGGAACTGTGAATAATAAATTTCTATTGTTTATAAATTACCCAGTCTAAGGCATTTTGTTATAGCAGACCAAATGGACTAAAATAAATAAAATTAGTACCAAAATCCTATCCTCTAGAAGGTACAATCATCAGCAAGATGAGAAAATATTAATAGCTTATTCATATTTTCCCATTATGGTGCCTCTGTTAACCAGATGTTCCCTTCAGAACTGAGACCCTCATTCTCCCACCTGGAAGTGTTAGTTGACTATGGCTCCCAAGCATTGCTCTAGCTAAAGAGAGCCGCCAGACCCAAGGATACTGCTCATCTTGGAAGAAAACTGCCTCTAATGGCTGGTCAGTGGGTGAGTATGAAAGTCTGGCCCCACCTCAATTCAGACATCTCTGAAGGGTCATCCCAGCACAGAGCTGCCAAGGGGGAATCAGATGAGGCCTCTGTTGCCATCACATGACAGGTCAATTTCTCCCTCTGCCCCAACAGACTTCCCTGTCTCCCTTCCACTGTTCTTGTGAGCCCTCCCCACTAAACCTCCTGCCTGCACATCTCAGTGTCTGTTTCCATGGAGCTGGATCTGCAGTGCCCATCCCCGAACAAGTCACTGGATGTTCTTGACAAATCAGGGCTCATCCTGGAACTGAGGTCAGCCCCACCCACATCCCATGGCTACCCCACAGTGAGAGAAGGTTGGAATGGATCTTAAGACCTAACATTACTACATAATACAACACGCTAGGTGATGTAAAAGGTGTATAAATAATGTCACAGTCCAATGACTGGTGCATTGTAGGTGCGGAGAAAGGAAAAAGCAGGCCCTGACATCCAGACATCCAGAAATAATCACAGCTAGACCACAACACTACCACAAGCTGGTCTGACACTCACAGCCAGGCCATTTTTCCCCCTGTTGGACATAAACAATTTCACAGAATACCAACCTCAGACAACCTTATTCTGAACCACTATAAAATGAAACAAAACAAGGTCACTGTATAATTTTGTCCATGCACAAACAAAAAAAAGGTCACCGTCCCACCCACAAAGTACTCAAACATAAAATTGCCCAGATTTCTGATGGCATCCAATCTAGAGCAAATCTTTGATTCCTTAGACCCTCCCCAAATCATCCAACCAAAGCCCAAATTTTATCACAGTTTCTTTCTAGGACCACCATTGACACAGTGTCTCATACTGTATGTTTTCCCTTCTCCCTTGGTTACTGAGTAATAAACCCAGCTTCTTTGATTATTGGTCTTTGGCTGAAGGGCATCAAAGGCCTCGATCAGCATTTGCGTGGTGAATAACCAGGTGTCTAGATGACGTGTTGCTCCTGTTTCAGGGGAGCCTTAACAGAGGAGCTTTGAGCTGGTTCTTGAAGGACAATTAGACTTGTCCACGCAAAGCGGGGTCAGAGAGAAGTCATTCCAAGCAAAGGAAGAAGCATGTGCAAAGGTTGGCACTGCAGAAATGAAGGATGAGGAGTTTGGGTGGTGGGGTGTAGGGTGGCCTGGAAGGGTGCCAGGAACAAAAGCAGAGATCCGTGTAGGTCACACTTAATACTGTAGGCAAAGAGGACAGAGAAGTAGGAGAGACAGAGCTCTGAATTTGAAATCCGGCTGCAAAGAAGATTCCTGGAGTAGCCATGCTATTTTTTCCTTAGCCCTTTTTATCCTTTTATTTTTTCTCTGTGTGGGGGATGAGGGGAGAAAGACATTTGCTTTTGTTAAGTCAAAATTGCATATTTTGAGTTTTCATAGTTTTCCCAACCTGAATTTTAGGGCAAATGCCTAACAACACAGAGCCCTGTACTCCCTGGGTATTGTGCATTCTTTGAAGACATGGCCTTCTTCCAAAGGTTCAGTAATTTGCACTTCACTATATAATTCCTCTTTGCTTGTCAGAATTTAGAGCAGTTCAGTTAGTCACTTCCTCTAAAATTTATAACTAAATAACTTATCATATGTTCTTCTTTAACCAAATGATACTTCCAGATATCCTAAGAGAGAATGCCAATGTCTTCCCAATTCCTCCCAGGAAAGGATGGATTGAAATCTTTCAGTCACAGGAAGCTTAAGAGAGAGTCTCTGTTTCTGGACCTTGGCCTGGTTGTGTGTGTGTGTGTGTGTGTGTGTGCGCGCACGCATGCACACGTGCATATCTTTGATTCTCCATTTGTGGCCCCTTAAGGTGACATTCTTTCTGTGGAGGTTGTGTCTCTAGGAGCGCCCAGACAATATGACTCCTGTGATTCTACCCTCTGTGTTAAAACCTTACTGGCACTACACAAAACCTTTCTGCCTGAACCTCCCCACAGCTGCATGGAGTCTCTCTGTCTCTGTTCCCTTCTGTCTGCCTTGCCCTGCCCTGCCACTGAGAGTGTCTTCTCTGGCCAATTGCTTTTGTGAGTACAACATACATAATTGTTGATTAATTATAGATCTTTTTCAGGTAACAGATACCTGATACAGCTGAAGTAGACTCAAATGCTCTCCTCCTTATAAATCCTCCCTGGTACTCCCGAAACTAACCTTAGAGAGAATTTTGTGTATATTTGTGAAATCCACGGTCTCTACTTTTACCATACTTGTGTATCAGTAACCCATATAAATATTATTTTGTTCTTTTAATCATAAGTAGTATCATAATGTTGTATCATTTTATTATGTGCTTTTTTAACTCAATATTGTGCTTTAATATCTAGCTTTGTTGTTGCCAATAAGTACCATGTAAGTATTAACTATTATTATTAATATTTTCAATATTATTAATATATGGATTTAGGTCATTCCTTGTAAGTACTTTATAGTAATCTATCATTGATCATACTACATTTTACTTATTCATTTCCCTATGGGTGGTATTGGGGGTCAGATAATGATACCCCAAAGTGCAGATCTTTTGCAGGTAACAGATACCCCAAAGTACATATCTCAGTAGCAGCCTCAGAAGCAAAATTTCTCTCTGACCTTCTCCTGCCCTCCTGTCTCTGGCCCCTCATTCTTCCTCAAGGCTAGGCATAGAAGCTAGAATTCCTCTTCCTCTCAGCAGGTCATGGAAACAGAACCCTCTCTGCCAAAGTCAGCCATAAAACTAAAACCATTACTGTAACCTCCCCCTACCTTTCTGTGTAGCAACTGGCCATAAAGAAGTTAAGACCCTGATCCCAGAGGAGTCCTACCCCATACTTGGGAGAAAGAAATGCTGCACAGAGAGGCCAAGAAGAATCTGAATAGGCTGGGCATGGTGGTTCACCCCTGTAATCTAGCACCCTGGGAGGCCAAGGCTGGGGGATCACTTGAGCTCAGGAGTTCAAGACCAGCCTGAGCAAGAGCAAAACCCTGTCTCTACTAAAAATAGAAAAATTAGCCGGTGTTGGGTGTACGCCTGTAGTCCCAGGTACTTGGGAGGCTGAGTCGGGAGGATTGCTTTAGTCCAGGAGTTTGAGGTTGCTGTGAACTATGATGATGCCACCGCACCCTAGCCCAGGCAACAAAGCAAGACTCTGTCTCAAACAAAAAAAGAATCTGAACAGACAGTCCTTGCTGAGTTTCCCCACTCAGTCCCTTCCTATTAGATTATACCTTTTTTTGGTCCAAATGACAGTTCTACACAGATGTCCACTCTTTATCAAACCTAAGCATAAAAATGGGCAGTTTTCCCTGTACATTTGGGTCTTCATTCTAAAGACTTTGTGTCTCACAAAACTGTGATCAAATAAATGTGTTATGCTTTTCTCTTATAACATGTTTTTGTCATGGGGTGTCAGCTGTGACCCTTATGATGGGGAAGAAAGGGATCACCCCCTTTGAGGTCCAACAGTGGATATTTAGGTTGTTTCGAGTCTTTTGTGATCATAAACAATACTCCCAGATAATATCTTCAAACATGTCATGCTCACGTGTTCAAGAGTTGGTATTTACTTAAAAGCAGACTTACTGGGTTGTAAGGAGAATATATTTTAAGTTTTGCTAGCTATTGCCAAATTGCCCCCCCAAAAGTCTGTATCATCAGCAATATATAAGATTTCCTATTTTTCTGTATTTTTATCAACCACTATTGATTTTTCAAAAATTTGTGGATGCAAAGTGATAATCTTGTTTTAACTTGCATTTTCCTGTTCACTTCATAAGGTTAGACTCTTTTTTCTTACATTTATTGGCCAGTATACACTGGGCCCTAACCTTTTCTGGGTTCCCAGAACCCTTTGAGAATCTCCCTTAGAAAAATGCACGTATACACACATATCACACTTTATATACACACTGAGGGGCTTCATAGAGCCCCTGAAGACCATGTACCCTTCAGAGCAGAGACTCTCAAGTTTTTAGTGGAAATAAGAACTTCCAGGGAAGTTTGTTAAAATGCAACTTCTCAAGATCCATCTTTAAGGACCTTGACTCATGGGGTCCCAGGTAGATACTGAAGAGTTGGTGAAAGTGATAATTTTAAGAAAGACAATCTTAATATTCCTGCATTCCCTATAAAAACTCCTATTTCTTTTTTCTAAAACTGTTCCTTCTCCCACAGCTATGAAACAAAGGATAAAATCTCCAAGTTGAATGCACAAAAGCTATAACTTGCCTTCAAATCGATGCTGTAGCTACTTTTAAATCCAGGATACACCTTGTGCCTCTCTCCTCCTCAGCTGAAAAGTTTGGTGAGAGGATTAATAAATAGGGAGACCTGTGACACAAAGAAAAACACAAGGAAAGGAAAAAATTTAGGAAATTCTAAGCTATGCAGAAAATGCTACATAAAAACCATCATCCTACTAAATATGAACAGCTTGCGTTTGGAATGCCTTGTGTTTCTAATTTTATTATATGAACAAGCTCATTTTTTTCCTCTGCCAGATACTTTAAAGATTCTCTTGTGAAAAGAAGAAAATAAATTTAGTTTTCTCTCAGATCCAAATGCACATAAATGACTCTGTTGTAAAATGAAGACAATTGATTGCCTCAATTGCAAATAAGATATTTTTTAAAATTTAAAAACCTAGTACTGGGGAAGCCAAGACTGGGGAATTTGCAGAATATTTTGAGAGAGGCTGAGAATCCTGCTATGATGGGATGATTTTACACATACACAATTTCCCCCTTGCTTTTTCGAGCCTGTGGGTGTCGAGAGAGTTAATCCTTATTTTTGACTGAGTCACACACAAATGAGTTCCTCTCTGAGCTTTTCAATGGCCAGCAACCTCTTGAACCTTTGGTGGAATTCAGTGCCATGAATGATGCTAGGAAGAAGAATTAGGATCCAGTTCTAGGACTTTAGGATGACTCACTGGGTAACTTTGGTCCAGTAACAATAGAAAAATGACTCAGTTGCTCTGCCTGTAAAACTGGGGCTGTGATGTTGGCTGCCTGCCTCACCCAAGGGTTGAGGGAGGGCCAGGATTGCAAGATAACAGAGGCCGCCAGAACGTGGGCTTCATTTGGATAGGGTGGGGGAGGGGTGCTGACACAGAGCCGGAAGACAACGGAGGGGGCAACCTGACACAGAACTGAAGGAGGTCCCTGAACCCTGCTGCAATAGCCTGGGAGTATGGTGTTCTGTACGTAGTGGAGAAAACCAAATGAAGTCAACTCTCTTGTCTTTCTGGAGACTATATTTCTACTTCCATGGGTTACTCATGGATTCAGAATATAAATGGTGGCCAATACACTTTCTGAAGCTTTCTGATGTCCATTATCTTGTTCATTTGACCATATAAGGCTTCTCATACTCTAAATTTTCAGATTCTAGATTATATGTTCATTAAAGGCAGGAATTATGATGTATGTGTGTGTGTGTGTGTGTTAGATGACTGGATATAATACTGTATTATTAAATGAATGAATTCCTACACACAGAGAAAAACAATACACCATACACAAACACACACACACACACACAC
>CAUYRT010064675.1:0-20680 GCA_963574885.1 Lepilemur ruficaudatus
GGATCGCTCAAGGTCAGGAGTTTGAGACCAGCCTGAGCAAGAGCAAGACCCCGTCTCCACTAAAAATAGAAAGAAATTAGCTGGCCAACTAAAAATATATAGAAAAAATTAGCTGGGCATGGTGGCACATGCCTGTAGTCCCAGCTGCTTGGGAGGCTGAGGCAGAAGGATCGCTTGAGTCCAGGAGTTTGAGGTTGCTGTGAGCTAAGCTGACGCCATGGCACTCACTCTAGCCCACGCAACAGAGTGAGACTCTGTCTCAAAAAAATAAATAAATAAAATAAAATTTAAATTCGTTCTCAGAAATGCATCATTAGGTGAGTTTATCATGCAAACATCATAGAGTGTACTTACACAAACGTAGACAGTATAACCCAGCACACTCATAGACTATATGGTATGAACTATTGCTCTTAGGCTACAAATGTGTACAGCATGTTACCGCACTGAATACTGTAGGCTGATGGTAATTTTTTTCTTTTTTTTTTGAGACAGAGTCTCACTGTGTTGCCCGGGCTAGAGTGCCGTGGTATCAGCCTAGCTCACAGCAACCTCACACACTCCTGGGCTCAAGCAATCCTTCTGCCTCAGCCTCCCAAGTAGCTGGGATTACAGGCATGCACCACCATGCCCAGCTAATTTTTTTAACATATATATGTTTTTTTAGTTGGCCAATTAATTTCTTTCTATTTTTAGTATAGATGGGGTCTCACTCTCGCTCAGGCTGGTTTCGAACTCCTGACCTTGAGCGATCCTCCCGCCTCGGCCTCCCAGTGTGCTAGGATTACAGGCATGAGCCACCGCGCCCAGCCTATAGTTTTTACTGAAGAGCATTCATCAGACCTTTGATTTTAGGTATGTTACTCTAGTAGTGCATAGAAGAGATGGCCTATAGATAGGGAGGACCAATTAGATCTGTTAGAATTCTATACGAAAGGGTAATATGGATTTTAAATGTTGGGGTCAGTTGACCTGCACAGGAGGAGTAAATGATCAGACTTGTTGCATTGGAATTTGTAGGACTTGGTGACTTACTACATATGTAGAGGATGTTGAAGACGGAATGGGTAAAGCCTGGGAGGGTAATGAGACCTTTACAAAGGTGTGAAAAACAGGATAGGGAGTGGATGAGGGAGTTAAAGTTATTTTTGGCTTTACTGCAGTAAGCTGGGGCATTGTCTCCCCCTTGATACTGACCTTTGAATGTTGACTAGTGGGATATTATTAATAGTCCAAGAACTGGCTATGATAGCGCATGGAGGTTTGGCTATTGGAGAATAACACCATGACTTTGTTTTTAGATCAACCTACAAGTAGGGAGAAGATAGTGCTTTTTGTTTATAATGTATTAGGAAACCCATGGCATGTTTTCTTTCTTTTTTTTTTTTTCTAATTTTTTTCTCTCCTTTTTTTACTCCCAAATTCATATGCTGAATTGTTTTTTTCTTCTTTTTTTTTTACTAATTTTTTCTCTCTTTTTTTTTTCCACGGCATGTTGTGAGTCATTTTAGACATGGTTTTTCATTCCCCTCTTTTTGTTTTCTCCAGATGTCTGTGCTGACCTTTTTCTATTCTTTTGGAATGCTGGGGGAAGTTCGATGTTAGTACCTTTGGGGTATGTCATCATTATGAGAGGTAGATAGAGGCTCAAAACCTGATGCGCCTGAAATTGGCTTTCTTTATGTAATGGTTTTTCTGGTTCAGTATTTTCTTCTAGCTTAGCTTCAGGCCCAGTCTCTTTCCACACATAAAGTATTTGAAATATTTAGATGAAGGGATCTCCTGGAATAATCTAGTCTTTACAAAAAGGAAGTTTCTGTTTTCAGTTGTTGCTTAATGTATGTTTCAGTGGATGTGAAAGTGTGGCATAGCTGATGCATGTCACAGAGTCATTTGTTTTCATGGCTTTGTAAAGGGATTTTCCTGTGCCTTGCTGGTTCCTTGGCACATTTGTTTTCCTTAATGTCACTCCACTCTTTAAGCCTCTAGTAGACATTTCCTTGATGGTTGATGGCTCTGGCAACTCTAGACCAAGAGAGATTTCCTTAGGTCTTTCAGTCTATACTAATGGCAAAAATCCTAACATGATTTCTCCAAAGTAGTTTCCTATCCCCTTGCACCAGGGAGACAGGGGAGAAAATCAGCAAGAAGAAACCTGGACTTGAATATGCACTAGAGATTGAAGGGTAGGAGCAGGGGAGACTTAGCATTTAATATGTTTATTTAGCAAAAACTTCATATATTTCTTATTAACATTCACCTGTATTTATGGATCCAATTCCTGGTTTCACTCCAATATTTTGGTGGTTTTCCAGGTGTATGACAAATCTTAATTAATATTTGAGATTCCCCCTCCTCCTATTATTTGCATTTCTTTTAGGCTACTCTTGTTCTTATATGAGTGTTTGCAAGGAAAAGCCAGATGCCCCAGTTCTTTTTCCTTCGTGCTTTTCTTTCATCACCTGTGCTAGTTTCTCTGATCTTTGCCTAGTTCTCTGGCATTAGAACCTGGGGCCTGGAGCCACCACAACCCTTTTCTTCTGAGAGCACACTGCTCGTCCAGTCTGTTCAGCCCACGTTGTGGACAGGCTCATTGAGCCAAGGCAAGAGTAGGATTTTTCTAAAGGAATTTTACTAGAAAACAAACCAAAGCCCAAACCAGAAACCATAGACTTAAATAACTTACTAGTTTTTCTAAGAATGATTGTTTGCCAAACGGTTTCATTTCCAAACTTAGTTTCACAGTTTGTGGTGGGGGTACTGGGAATTTATAGAGCTTCTGGAGGAACATGACAAACCTTTTTGGAGTGTCAATTTTATTTAGAAGGTTGGTGAAATGGTGTTGGGGTTGGAGTACTTTAACTGGTAAAGGATTTAAATTTTACTAATAATGAAAATTATGATGTCGACATCAGAATCACATACATTTTAAAGATTTAAATAAGATCTTTCTTCAAATAAATTTTAGAGTAGGGTTTGAATGCTTTGGATGGTGTCCTCAGAGCATTTTCTGAATGGAAGGAAAGGAAGAGAACATTTTCTTTTGGCATTTTTTTAGGACACTTCAGTGGAAAAGGTTTAGAAGCCCTGTTTTAAGTTAATTAAGGTCTGGACACAGACTGACTTAATGGGTACATCTTTAGAACATATAAATCTTTTCTTCCTTTCATTCTTACCTATTTTACATGTCACATCAGGATAGTAGGATCCTGGAATTGCAGCTAGTTTTATGGCATACCTAGTCCCTTCTGGACCTGTCTCATACCCATCTTGCTGACAAAGAGCCAGCCTTCTTTCTGGATGTCAGCTTTGGCTTCAGGCTGACCCCCTTCACCTTGGACCACTGGAGAGGAAAGCTCGTTTCCTTCTCAACTGCTCGGCTTCTGACTACTGCAGGGGGTTTGTTTTTTGCTTTTTTTCTGACCCTGTTCTACATGTTCTCTTTGCTTGCAATGTGAAGAATCAGGGTTAACTATTACAGGCAGAGGACCTGGGGTGGAAATAAATTTGCTTGTTTAAAAATCAGGGAAGTAGAGGCCATTGTGACTAGAGTGTAGGGAGTTGGTTGCTGAGCAAAGTGCAGAATGGTCTGGGACGAGATAGGCAAGGGGCCTGAGCATGTAGGGCCAGCATTGTTGTTGACTTGAGATATGCCTGGAATCCTAGGTTTATTTGCTTATGTTCTAACAGATGCTATTTCAGACTCTCACTGTAAGTTCTGGGCATATCAGCAAATAGCAGCAATCTGTAGGAAAAGTCTTGTTCTCTGACCAGTTGGAAGCAGAAGTAGTATAGAGAAACCCTCAGAGTTTTAACTAAGATCCGAATGGATGGATTTTGTTTCATAAATAATTGCACCTGGGAGGAGTAGTTTCAGTACTTTGATGGAAATCCTAGCCAATGTTTTCTTCCTTCCTGTGGAACTCCAGGGCCCTTCACAAAGCAGCATAGGTCATGAACGTTGTACACTTGTTGTGGTTTGTCACATTAGGCATCCCTATTTTGAGCCTAGATTTCCTCTTCTAAAAATAGTTTTAAATAAATGTTATGAACTCTGTGATTTCCTAATGTCTTAGATCTTTCTTCAGAGAATATGTCTAGAATTTGGGTAATATTTCAAAATCTATAATGCCAATCTGGTTGTTGACTTTTTTTTTTTTTTTTTTGAGACAGAGTCTCTCACTCTGTTGCCCGGGCTAGAGTGCCGTGGCGTCAGCCTAGCTCACAGCAACCTCAAACTCCTGGGCTCAGGCGATCCTTCTGCCTCAGCCTCTCAAGTAGCTGGGACTGCAGGCATGCGCCACCATGCCTGGCTAATTTTTTCTATATATATTTAGTTGGCCAATTCATTTCTTTCTATTTTTAGTAGAGATGGGATCTTGCTCTTGTTCAGGCTGTTTTCGAACGCCTGACCTTGAGCGATCCGCCCGCCTCGGCCTCCCAGAGTGCTAGGTTTACAGGTGCGAGCCATGGCGCTCAGCCTTGCTTGTTGACTTTTAAATTTAACAATCACTTTCTGATTGTGAGTGATATGTGCTTATTACAGAAAAACTATGAGAATAGTATAGTGAACAAATATATACTCAAAATTTAGAATCACCAGTTGGCATTTTGCCATATGTACTTAATCCCTTGCTCCACTTATATGCATATATATACATGTGTGTGAGAATGAATGTGTATGTGTGTATATATATACACACACACTTTTTTTCTTGACCCATTTGAGAGTTAGTCAAGGCTTTTTATACCTAGATACTTCAGCTCATCTTTCCTGAGAAGGACATTTTCCTTCATAACCATAGTACAATTATTCCACCAAAGGAATTTATCATTGGTATACTACAATTATGTCAAATACATTCAAATTGTATTAGTTGTCCTAATAATGTCCTTTGTAGCTGTTTGCGTTTTTCTCCCCCCTGATTCAGGAGGTAATCAAGGATCATCATTACACTTAGTTGTTATATCTCTTCAGTCTCCTTTATTCTAGAACAAAGATTGGCAAACTACGACCCATGGACTGGTCACTTGTGTTTATAAATAGTTTTATTAGAACATAGCCATGTTTGTTTAAAATTAAAAAAAAATGTATATATATATATATTAGAATATATTAGAGTCAGGGTCTTACTCTGTTGCCCAGGTGGGGGTGCAGTGGTGCAGTCAAAGCTCACTGAAGCCTTGAATTCCTGGTTAGGCTCAAGTGATTCTCCCACCTCAGTCTCTTGAGTAGTTGGGACTATAGGCTTGTGTACCATGCTTGGCTAATTTTTTAAAAAAATTTTTTTAGAGACAGGGTCTTGCTATGTTGTTCAGGCTGGTCTTGAACTCCTGGCCTCAAAGTGATCCTCCTGCCTCGGCTTCCCCAGGCACTGGAATTACAGTGCCTGGCTTCCATTCATTTACTTAATTGTCTGTGGCTGCTTTTGTGCTATAATGGCAAAGTTGAGTAGTTGTGACAGAGACTATTTGGCCCACAAAACCTGAAATATTAATCCTCTGATCCTTTAAGAATAAGTTTTCCAACCCTTGTTCTATTAATAGAATAGTTCAAAAGCATTTTTTTCTTCTTTCATGGCATTAATATTTTTTGAAGAGTTTTTCCCCCTCTAGAATATTCCCCACTAATTTTATTTTCTTAGAATGTTCCTCAGTTTGGATTTGCTAGATTGTTTCTTCATGATTAGACTCAGGTTAAGTATTTTTGACAGCAATAAATGGTGTCATTTATTGCAATAAATGGGTTCTTAGTGTATCCTATCAGGAGGCATGTGTCATTTTTGTGATATAAAGCTTGGTCATTTGGTTAAGGTTATGTTTTCCACTTTTCTGTTGAAAACATATTTTGTAATTAATGGGTAATGGTAATCTGTAGGATGATACTTTCAGACTGTGGGAATGTCTTATGCCTCTGGTCCATCACCAGTGGTTTTAGTTTCTATTTATGATTCTTGCCTGAATGACTTATTAAAATATGGTGGGTACAAAATGGAGATTTTAGGCCGGGCGCGGTGGCTCACGCCTGTAATCCTAGCACTCTGGAAGGCCGAGTGGGGTGGATCGCTCAAGGTCAGGAGTTCGAAACCAGCCTGCGCAAGAGTGAGACCCCGTCTCTACTATAAATAGAAAGAAATTAATTGGCCAACTAAAAATATATATAGAAAAAATTAGCCGGGCATGGTGGCTCATGCCTATAGTCCCAGCTACTTGGGAGGCTGAGACAGAAGGATCGCTTGAGCCCAGGAGTTGGAGGTTGCTGTGAGCTAGGCTGACGCCACGGCACTCTAGCCTGGGCAACAGAGTCAGACTCTGTCTCAAAAAAAAAAAAAAATGTAGATTGTTCTGATTCTATATTTATTTGTATTCTTCTGTAAACATGAGCCTTCCCTCCCTACTTTACCTTTTTTTCTTTAAAATATCAGTAGGGTCTTATGGATTCTTTTTTAAAAAAATCAATGTGGTATTAATAGAATCCATTTCTTTTGTTTATTTTGATGCTCAGATTGTCCCAGATTTGGCTAGTGGGAACCCCAGCTGACTTCTGTATTCCTTCAACATGTCCCCTACAATTTGTGAGCCTTTCCCTTCCCTTCTGGCACAACAGGATATTCCAAGCTCAGCTTGTATTTTCTCTGTTCCAGTCAGGGAATTAGCCTTTTCTCCAAGGAACTCTGTTTTCTTTTAATGGGGAATGGTATTTAGAAATGAAGTTCTGGGCTGTACATACATGTGCTTACTACTATGGGGTATCATTGCTTTAGGCTCTTTTGGTAGGAAATACATTTATTTTAAAAATCATGTGTTTATAACAATACTCATAATTTCAATTCTTCTCCTATTCCATATCTGTATCTCTCTTCTCCCACAGTGAGAACTTGGTTCCCAATAGAACAACATATTTGCTTATTTTCTCGGTCCTATAGTATACTCAAAATGGTTTCAAATAGTTCCATAACAAACAATAAATTCAAGATTTTTTCTTTCTTTTTTTCAGTTTTTTTCCCATGTAATACTTCCCACTGAGGCTGTATGGTCAAAGTACTATGTTCTGAAGTTACTTGGATTCTTTTTTTTCTTTTTTTCACATTTCTTAGGTTTATTGAGGCTTGATTATATACTATGTGTATACCCCTGAAACTGTTATAGAAATCAAGGTAATGATCATATGTGTCACCCCTGAAAGTTTTTCTTATGCTCCTTTGAAGTCCCTCTCTCCTCTCCCTGCCGCTAATCCTGTCTATTAGAGCTGCAGTCCCCAACCCCTGGGCCATGGACCGGTACTGGTCCGTGGCCTGTTGGGAACCGGGCTGCACAGCAGGAGGTGAGTGGCAGGCAAGTAAGTGAAGCTTCACCTGTATTTACAGCCGCTCCCCATCACTGACATCACCACATAAACTCTGCCTCCTTTCAGATTAGCCAGCAGCATTAGATTCTCATAGGAGCGCGAACCCTACTGTAAACTGCACATGTGAAGGATCTAGGTTGTCTGCTCCTTAGGAGAATCTAATGCCTGATGATCTGAAGTGGGGCTGAGGTGGAGATGCTAGTGCTGAGGGGCAGTTGCAGATACAGATTATCATTAGCAGAGAGGTTTAACTACACAATAAATGTAATGTGCTTGAATTACTCCCCCATCCGTGGAATAATTGTCTTCTGTGAAACCAGTCCCTGGCACCAAAAAGGTTGGAGACCGCTGCCTTAGAGAATCACTTATCTGCCTTCTGTCGTTAATAATTAATTTATATTTTCTAGAATTTTTATATAAATGGAATTACATGGTATATTCTTGCTGTCTTGTTCTCTCTCTCTTTCTCTCTTCTCCCTTTCTCCCTCTTCCCTCCTTCCTTTCTTCCCTTCCTCAGGAGTTTGGTTTCTTTCATTCAGTATGATTGCCTTGAGTTTCACCTTGTTGTATGTTTGAATAGCCCATTCCTTTTCTGTTTTTTTTTTTTTTTTTTTTTTTTGGAAACAGAGTCTTGCTCTGTTGCCTGGGCTAGAGTGCTGTGGTGTCAGCCTAGCTCACAGCAACCTCAAACTCCTTGGCTTAAGCAATCCTTCTGCCTTAGCTTCCCAAGTAGCTGGGACTACAGGCATGCGCCACCATACCGGCTAATTTTTTTCTATATATTTTTAGTTGTCCAGCTAATTTCTTTCTATTTTCTTAGTAGAGACAGGGTCAGAGGCTCTTGCTGGTCTTGAACTCCTGACCTCGAGCAGTCCTCCCCCCTTGGCCTCCCAGAATGCTAGGATTACAGGCGTGAGCCACTGCACCTGGCTAGCCCATTCCTTTTCATAACTGAGTAGTATTCCACTATATGGATATATCTCAGTTTGTTTATCCATTCCCTGTTTTAGGGGATAAATTGTTTTCCCTTTTTTTATTTTTTGTTTCTGCAATTACAAATAAAGCCACTATGAACATTCACATACAAGCCTTTGTATGCATATGTGCTTTCATTTTGCTTGGATAATAGATTCTGTCATCTGTACTGGCGATCTAAGTCATGGGGAAAAAAAATGGATAGGCTAGAACTGAGAATAGAACCTAGTGGTGTTTTTTGCTAGAGATCTCCCTTTAGATGAACCATTATCATTCAGTGAATAAGGTTATTTCATCTGTGAATCTAAGTGACTACTTTCCAGCTCACAGATCACCATATTATCTATAAGACTATCGGAGTAGACTTTATCAAATATATTAGTTGAAATTAAGCCTTTTTAGAAAGATATCTAATAGGAGTCAAAGTTGCTTAAAAAGCTGTGTTGCCCAGTGAGTATCAGAGCCTAAAACAGTGGCAGGTCTCAAAGAGAGCAAGGGGTATTAGGAGAACAATACAGTGTGACAGTAAGTATTCAATAATATTTATCGGGCACCTACTCTTTGCTGGGCATTGGGAATGGGGAACAAAAATGCCTCTCCTCATGGGATTTTCATTCTAATAAAGAGAGAGATGAAGAAGAGAGAGATGAGAAGAGAGAGATGATCAATAAGTACATAAACAGTATGCGAGAAGGTATAAGTGCTATGAAGAAAGGGAGACTAGGTAAAGTCTGAGTGAAGTGTAAGTGTGGGGTGGTGCAATTTTATGTAAAGTGTCAAGGAAAACCTCATATGATTGATTAGGTGACTTTTGAGTTGAGATCTGAAGAAAGCTATCAAGGTGCCTGTCTATGGAAAAAGCATTCCAGGCAGGTGGGATAGCAAGAGTCACTGGAAAGTTTGAGCAGAGGAGTGACATGATCTGACTATGGTTTTAAAAGATCACTCTGGCTGATATGTAGGGAATAGTCTGTAAGGGAATAAGGGCTAAAGCAGGGAGACCAATTAGGAAGACATTGCAAAAATCCAGGGAGGACGTGATGGTACTTTGGTAGAGGTGGAGAAAGTAGTTGGATTCTGGATATGTTTTGAAGATAAAGCCAGTATGATTTGTTGATCAAAATGGATGTAGGTTGTATGAGGGAAATTAAGGATGGATTTCAAGGTTTTTGGATTGAATAACTGAAAGATGCCATTTTCTGAGCTTGGCAAGAAGAGAGTGTGGGGAGGTATAGATGGAGGCAGAGATAGAAATTTGATTATAGAGATGGATTAACATCTTATGCTTCCAAATTGAGATGTCCAGAGAGCAGTTGGACTTGTGTTCAACTTCAGAGAACTCTTGATTACAGATAAAAACATGAGCTATATCTGCATGTCGGTGGTATCTAAATCATGAGAGAATGAAATCATCTGAGGAGTAAGTGGTCTGAGTGACTAAGTACTGGGCACTTCAATATTTAGAGGTGGGCTGGGCATGGCAGTTTATGCCTGTGATCCTAGTAGTCTGGGAGACTGAGGTGGGAGGATCGCTTGAGGTTAGGAGTTTAAGACCAGCCTGAGCAAGAGTGAGACCCTGTCTCTACAAAAAATAGAAAAATTAGCCAGGCTCAGTGGCATATGCCTGTAGTCTCAGCTACTCCAGAGGCAGAGGCAAGAGGATCGCTTGAGTCCAGGAGTCTGAGGTTGCGGTGAACTATGATGATGCCACTGCACTCTAGCTGGGGTAACAGAGCAAGACGCTGTCTCAAACAAACAAACAAATAAACACACATAATAAACAAACAAAACCAATATTTAGAGGTGGAGAGGGGTTGAGGAAGATCTAGGAGAAAAGACTGAGAAGAAATGACCACTGACATAGAAGAAGGCCCGAGCGAAAAAGGCTGTGGAAGCCCGATGAAAAAACATTTTAAGAAAGAGCCGGTGGTCAACTGTGTTAAAGGCTGCCGATAACCCTGCTAGTATGAGGAGTAAAACCTGACTGTTGGGTTAAGCAGTGTGGAGGGCCTTGGTGTCCTTGATGAGCACTTTCAGTACAGTGATAGGGGCTCAAACAAGGATAGGTGGAGAGGAATTGGAGACCCCAAAGAATAGATAATTCTTTTGAGAAGTTTTGCTATACAGGGGAACAGAAAAAAGAGGCAGTAAGTGAAGGGAGATTTGAGATCAAAGAAACGTTTTTAAAAATGAAGAGGTTTTTATTCTCTTGACTTTATAACAATGTGACTGATTAGGTAGGAAGGGAGAAATTGATGGTGCAGGAGAGATTGGGGGCAGTTTATACTGGCTCAAGCCAAGCTGTAACTGTGGCCTTGGAAAGCCTTTGCCTCTCAGCACGTTAGTGTGTAGTAGATACAGAGGAACACCCTTCTGGGCAAGGCAACCATTTTCATCTAAACTTCTGTGATTTTGGGCAAGACCTCACTGAGCCTTTAGGTCCCCTTCCACAAAATGAAAACTCTGGAACCTGAGCTTAGGTCTGCTCTTCACTTGTGCTGAGCAATGAAGGCTCATTGTCTTCATGAAGACAATGAAGGATGGGCACATTTTCAGGAACAAAAGGAATCACCAGAGAAAGTGACTGTGAATGAGCCTCGAGGAGCAATCAGGCCCTGTGACTGAAGGCACTTGGACAGATAAATGGAAGGCATTATTAGCTCTCCGTTGCTTTTCAGCTAGTCAGATTTTAGCATTTTGTTCTCAATTCAGATGACTAGTACCATTCCTTAAATTACATGTTTAAACCAGATCTTTTTTTTTTTTTTTTTTGAAACAGAGTCTCACTCTGCTGCCCGGGCTAGAGTGAGTGCCGTGGTGTCAGCCTAGCTCACAGCAACCTCAAACTCCTGGGCTCAAGTGATCCTTCTGCCTCAGCCTCCCGAGTAGTTGGGACTACAGGCATGGACCACCATGCCCGGCTAATTTTTTCTATATATTTTTAGTTGGCCAATTAATTTCTTTCTATTTATGGTAGAGACGAGGTCTTGCTCTTGCTCAGGCTGATTTCGAACTCCTGACCTTGAGCAATCTGCCCGCCTTGGCCTCCCAGAGTGCTAGGATTACAGGCGTGAGCCACCGCGCCCAGCCCTAAACCAGATCTTTTTATTCTGCATTTGTTTTATCTTCCTTTTCCCATTCACCAGAAAGTTTTTATCACCCTTTCCTGAGAAGACTTGAATATCTATTGTTGGGAAGATTTTTCAAAAGAGCATAAGTCAGAGTTTATAGTGATCTCCCTGTTCAAAATGAAGTAGTGCCAATTTTTAAAAATTGTTATTCCTATTTTACAGATGATGTAGTGCCAATTTTGATACCAGTTTCTGTCTTCCCTATCTGTGTGCCAAGGTTAGAAACATGAAAGGGCAGAGTGTTTGGGCATGCTGGGGGCAGAAAGAGATTGTTTTGCAAACCTATGTCAGAAAAGCATGCCAAACATTGACCTGGTTTTCAGAGTGACTTTGTAGGACCTTTAACACCCTTTCCCAGTAATCCAGAGTGGGAGCTTCTGATTCTGGGTTTAATTTGCATTTCTCTGATTACTTAAGATGCTGAGCCCTTTTCCATATGCTATGACCACTTTCACTGTTATGAACACATCTTCTGACCATTTTTCTTCTATATATTTCTAACTGATTTGTAGGAATTCTTTTTTTTTTTTTTTTTTGAGACAGAGTTTCACTCTCTTGCCTGGGCTAGAGTGCCGTGGCGTCAGCCTAGCTCACAGCAATCTCAAACTCCTGGGCTCGAGCAATCCTTCTGCCTCAGTCTCCTGGGTAGCTGGGACTACAGGCACGTGCCACCATGCCCGGCTAATTTTTTTCTATTTTTAGTTGTTTGGCTAATTTCTTTCTATTTATAGTAGAGGCAGGTCTCGCTCTTGCTCAGGCTGGTTCGAACTCCTGAGCTCAAGCAATCCTCCCGCCTCGGCCTCCCAGAGTGCTAGGATTACAGACATGAGCCACCGTACTCCGCCTGTAGGAATTCTTTATATGTAGATATGAGTCTTGTTGGACATATATATTGCAAACGCCCTCTCCCTTTATATTGCTTGATTTTTCACTCATAATTGTGTTTCTGATAATAGGTGTTTTAACTTTAATGAAATAAAATTTATCATTTTTTTTCCATTTATGGTTAGTGCTTTTTGTGTCTCATTCAAGAAATCTTTGTCTGCCCCAAGGTCGTGAAGATATTCTCCTGTTACCTTCTAGAAGCTTTAATGTTTTACTTTAACATTTAAGTATGTGATCCATCTAAATTGATTTTTGCATCATGTCGGGCAGGGCAAGTTTCATCCCCTTTCCCCCCAGTATGGTTATCTAATTGCTCAGTACTCTACATTGCATTTTTGATGAACTCTTTATTGTAAACTAAGGCACAATACATGTATGGATCTGTCTCTGAACTCTCTAGTTGGTTCCACATGTGATAGCTTTCAGGGAAGTGTGAGTAGAAGGGAGATAATGCTGTGTGGTGGGTTAGAGCATGGACTTTGGAGCCAGATCAGCCACTGATTTCATATCTTATCTTTACTACTTATGGCGTTGTGAGGCAAGTGTCTTTGTCTGTAAAATGTGAATCATTAGAGCATGATCTCCTTGACAGGGCTGTTGTATGATGACTGAATGGATCAATGTTTGTAACATGAGTAAATAGTTGAAGAAGGGTAATAAGCATTGCTGGTGGGCTAAGCCCAGTGCTCCTGGGAGCAGAGCCAGTGATTGGAGAAGTTGCTGGATGGCCTTCGACATGACTAGGGATGGGGTGGGTTCCATCTCTAGCAGGCTTTACCACAAACTTGGGGCTGGGGATGTAGGTCTCCTGAAGGGAAAATGTTTTAAGTATTTTCTGAATTGTTTTCTGAAGGCTTCAAGTGGTCTTTGGTCCGATTGGGAATACAGAAGCAGGAAGTATTTGTTTTGAATTTGTATTTCCTTTGAATTTGGTGTATTTTGAATGTATCTAGTTTTGAATGTAGTTTCTCAAATAGTGTAATGACTTTCTCTCTGTAGCTTTATTGCAGGCATTACAGCTTAGCAACGTTGGGCACACACTGGAATACAAAGGAAGGAACCTGGAGATGGCTTTCTGGATAGCTAACCATTAAACTGAGACCTGAAAGAGAGCATTAGTTATACTTAAGTTATTAGAATCTAACATCTAACTGTTAGATGAAGAGGTGGGGAAAGAGGGACACAGCATTAGCAAAGACCCAGAGACCCGTGAGAGCACTGCCTCAGGAGACTGAGGCAGAAGGATTTGAGGCTGGAGAGCATGGAGCAGAGGGGTATGGGTGGAGGTGGTTGGAGGGAGGTATGTGTGATCAGAGAGAAGACTGGAGGTGAGCAATCAGAAGAGGACTTAAGCATTTTAATTTTATCTTCAGTACAGAGGGGATAGTGTTGAAGTGTTGTAGAAGATCCTAGGTGGATGAAGACTTACATGATCAGATTCAGAAAGCTCACTTCTCTGCAGGGCTGATTGGAGGGGAGCAAATCAGGAGGGAGGGAGACTGTGCAGAGGCTGGTGTAGGAATCCAGACCAGATGGTAGTGGTCTGGTGGAGAACAGTACACTAGGTTGTTTAGGAGTACCCTTTAGGTACAGAATCCATGATTGGGCATGAGGAGAGGAGAGGAGGCAAGGATGACATTTTTTTTTCTTTGATGGTGACATTGTGAAGTGTAAGGTTGTGGGAGAGCCACTGCTGAATGCTCTTCTAGCTTAGAGACTTTGTACTTAATGTTTTAGCTACACTTATTTTATTCCTTTCTTTTCACCCACTAGGAAGGCAAAACTACTGTGGCCTCCCAGATAGATATATACTTTCTTTGAATTTTCTATAGCCCCAAGGAAAAGTTTTGTTGTATTTTTTAAACGGCCAATCAGAAAGGGCTTTACCTATTTTTTTTTTCCTCTGACCAGAGTTTACTCTCCATCCCTTTGCATTCACAAAGTTAACATTTAAGGTTTCAACTAATAAGATAGTTCATAAGGCTCATGACATGCATTAATTTATTATTTTGCCAAGATACGGCTTTAAATGATGCTTGCTTTACCGCTTCTCAGCTTTTTGGCTAAGATCCAGTGTAAATGATGTTTGTTTTAGCCTGGGGTATGGGGACTCATAATTTAGCTCTGCTCTACACAGCATTTACTTTTTCAACCTGCTCTATTCTCAGCTCCTAAATCAGAAATTCTTATCATTATTAAGATCAGAAGGAATCATTTAAAATTTTCAGTTATACTTGAATGCATTTTTTGGAAGAAATTATGTACGATAGCAGTATTCTCTAATTTGGGGGGTTTACAAAGTTTTCAGACTTCTCACTTGCTTCTTGTGCTTTCCCAGCATGGTACCTATGGCAAAGTCTGATGCTCTGCTTCTGAAAACCACAGCCCTTTCTCAACCACTGTTTTTTTGTTTTTGGTGGATTATAGCCTCTGTGCTTCAAAGTATTATCCAGTAGAATGGGAAAATAAACTGAGAGATGTTGATTTTTTTTCTTTTCCCTTCCTACAGGTTACTAGCATGCTTTGGTTTATTCATGGGACCAATTTTACTGTCTTCTCTCTCAGGGTAATAGACAAATTTTGGAGGATTGGCTGGTGGGGGAGGTAGCTCATGCTTGAAATCCTAGCACTTTGGGACGCTAAGGCGGGAGGATTATTTGAGCCCAGGGATTCGAGACCAGCCTGGGCAAAATCGAGACCCTGTCTCTACTAAAAATAGAAATATTAACCTAGCATAGTGCTCCATGCCCATAGTCCCAGCTACTCAGGAGGCTGAGATTTGGAGGGTCCCCTGAGCCCCCAGGAGTTTGAGGTTTTGTAGTGAGCTATGATGATGCCACTGCATTCTGGCCAGGACAACAGAGTGAAACCCCATCCCCCACAAAAAATTTTCTTTAGAGGACTATATAAGTTTAGTGGGTACGTCCAAGTCTTCTCTCTAATAAAAGAATCAGAATGAGCTGTTGATGTTTCTCTTTGCAGTGGTATGACCACAGCTTGCTATAACCTCAAACTCCTTGGCTCAAATGATTTTCTGTTTTCTTTTCTTTTTTTTTTTTTGAGACAGAGTCTCACTCTCTTGCCTGGGCTGGAGTGCCATGGCATCAGCCTAGCTCACAGCAACCTCAAACTCCTGGGCTGAAGTGATCCTCCTTCCTCAGCCTTCCGGGTAGCTGGGACTACAGGCATGCGCCACCGTGCCCGGCTAATTTTTTTCTATTTTTAGTTGTTTGGCTAATTTCTTTCTATTTATAGTAGAGACAGGGTCTCCATCTTGCTCTGGCTGGTTTGAACTCCTGAGCTCAAGCAATCCTTGCGCCTTGGCCTCCCAGAGTGTTAGGATTACAGGCATGAGCCACCGTGCCTGGCCGGCTCAAATGATTTTCCTGCCTCAGCCTCCAGGTCGCTGGGATTAAAGACACAGTGGGCCCACCCAGCTGCCCATTCCTTCTTAAAATGGGCAATACTTATGCCCTTCTGATTTCATCTCTCTCTTTTTTTGGAGACAGAATCTTGCGCTGTCACCCTGGCTAGAGTGCAGTGGCATCATCATAGCTCACTGAAACCTCAAACTCCTGGGCTCAAGTGATCCTCCTGCCTCATCTTCCCAAGTTGCTAGGACTACAGGCCCATGCCACTACCAGGCATGTGCCACCATGCCCAGCCAATTATTCTGTTTTTTGTAGAGAGGGGGCCTCGCTCTTGCTTAGGCTGGCCTCGAACTCCTGAGCTCAAGAGATCTCCCTGCCTTGGCCTCCCAGAGTGCTAGGATTATAGATGTGAGCCACCTAGCTGGCCCTTGTTTCCGCTGTTGTCATAGCCAACCACACATGGGGCCTTAGAGAGGAGATTGTGTGTGGTGGGAAGATTCCTATGCTATTCCGTACCTCTGCCACCATTCAAAATGGATTTCTGGGAGGGAGAATGGGTGTGACTCCAAACAATAAAGTGGAGCCTTAGCCCTGGGGGAAGGGCCACAATTCCCTGAGGCAGCAAACAAGCTTGTTCTCTTCATTCTTTAAAAATCTCCACTTTTGGGACACAGAGGTTCCTTTTCCCCCCTCTAACTCTCAGCTCCCAGGCTCAGTGGAGATGCTAGGATCTGGACCACCTTAAGAGAGGCTGCCAATTGGTGCCCTCAAGAAGGTCAGGAAACCCAGTGTGGATTGACATGGCCCTTGTACCAGCTCCAGCCCTGACACCTCTTTCTGGTTGTATAATAACATCAGGCAACTGCAGCATCTTGAACCATTTTGTTCCTGTAGTGCTTAATGGCAGGTGGAAGAAGTTCTGGCCCTTTAGTGATTCTGAAGTTTCCAGGAATAATATGCTTAAGTCTTTAATTCTGTTTTTATTTCTCCCATGTTTGGATCACTCATACTTCAGGAAGTAAGCAAGAAAACATTGTATCATGTGTGTTCCTATTCAGATTCCTAGCCCATTCCTTTTCTTTTTTTCTTTTTAACAGAACAACATGAAATGGAAATAGCCCATTGTTTTAAAAAAAAATCTTTACTGGAGAGGTGAGAGACCCTTGGAGGTTAAACTGTAAACGGAGCTCTTGAGTGGCCAAACTATTGCCACTTGAGTCTTTTGGCAGAGCCTGGAGGAAGGGCTCTGCACCTCCCTATCCCCCCTCCCCTACCAAGCTAGCCTTGGGTGGGTCAGCAGGGTCCACAGATCATTTGTTGTTCTTGAATGAGCTGCAGCCATGTCCAGATGCAATGCAGATCTCTTTGTGCTCTGATCCCTGGGCAGTGGAGTTTCTCTTCCCTAACGTGTGGTGATGGCTAAGTGTGGGGTTGCTTCTGGAATTCTAGGGGATGGAAGGAATGGGGGGAATCAAACTAAATGTGATTCACCATTCATGTTTGGCATAGGACTTCAGTTAAGGAAAGACAAAATTAGTGGATCTTTACTCATAGCTGATGAAATAATGAAGTTGGATGATTGAAGAAAGTGGGGGAGTACTTAAAGAATGAGTTCAGATTTTTGAAACAGCGATGTCAGTTTTGGATATTTGAGATAACAATGTTTTTCATATTTGTAACTGTTGTTTATTATAATATATTCTGGATTTAGTAATCCTTTGTTATTGTATGTGTCAAGGAAAAAAAAAGCCAAACTCTGTAAAATAATTTTAAAGAGATTTACTCTGAGCCAAATTTGAGGACCATGACCTGGATCCACGCTCAAGAAGCCTTGAACAAGTAGACTCGCTATGGTTGGGTTACAGTTTGGTTTTATACATTTCAGGGCAACAGGGGTTACAGGTAAAGTCATAAATCAATACATGGGAGACATATATTGGTTTGGCCTGAAGGTGGGCCATCTCAAAGAGGGGGCGCTTACAGGTTGTAGGTGGGTTTAAAAATTCTTTGACTTGTAATTGGTTAAAGACTTGAAGCTTTGTCTAGAAGCTTGGAATGTTTCAACATAAGGAGCTTTTTATCAGATAAGCCACCAGACATAGATTTGTTGTGTAAATTAAGGACCTACAGGTTTGTCTTGCATACCCTAGGGCCTGTTATTGGGTTACAAAGGATGTCTCGAAGAAGGGGGTGGGGCATGATGAGGCATGTCTGACCTCCCTCCTCCCGGCAGACAATTTTTTTTAGGATATTCCTTTTGGCCACGAGGGGGTCCATTCAGTCAGCCGGTGTGGGGGGTGAGCCTTAAAATTTTATTTTAGTTCACATATGTAACATCTAGTCTGTGGCTTATCTTTTAGTTTTGATCATGACACTTGTAATTTTATTGCAGTCAGTTTAAGCAGTCTTTTCTGTTGTTTGATGATTATTTATTTAATGAGAGAAAAAGTAAGAGGACATTGGAGAGACATACTTTAAAGATGGCAATGTAGTTTTCATCAGTTCTTTAGATTTAGTTTGGATTTTAAATATTTTGACTTTGTTAAATTCTTCTAGATAATACCCTGTAAGATTTTAGTCCAGGCATGTACTTTATATGTTTTTATAACTCTTTATATGTTATTCAGAAATTAAACTAGAATCCTTAAACTTATCAGACTTAGTCTGCTCTTTCTACCTCCTCAGAAGTTCCCATATTGTGACTGATTTGCTGAGAACACTGTAATTCCTACCTGTGGTTGCAGAGGTGGCCAAGAATCTTCATCATGATGCAGAGTCAAAATTAAATCTTATCTGCAGCATAGGCCTAGAATTTCAGAAGGATTGAAAAGGTGTGTGGTTGTATTTATGAATGATTATTTATTTACTATTTTTAGCCTTGATTTTGCTAAAGCAGTGACTCTCAACTGGGAGTGATTTTGCCAATGAGGGTACATTCTTGGCAGTGTCTGAAGACATTTTTAGTTGTCAGAATCAGCAAGGTGTGACTGGAATTTAATATTGGGAGGGGGCTACTGGAATCTAGTGGATAGAGACCAGGGATACTGCTAAAAATCCTACAATGCACTCTAGTGGAATTTTTTTTTTTTAAAAGCAACCTCATTTAAAAAATTATTATTTATTGAGTATGTGTTATGTGGCAGGCATTTTTGTTAGCATTAGAGATACAGTGGTGAATGAAATAAACAGAATCTCTGCCAAAAAGAGCTATATATTCTAGAAGGGGAGACAGATGATGAATGTTCAATCAAGTTAAAATAACTTCAGATCTTGATAAGAACTGTAGACAATGGATGGGCACCATGGCTCAAGCCTGTAATCCTAGCACTTTGGGAGGTTGAGGCAAAGTGGGAGGATTTCTTGAGGTCAGGAGTTTGATACCAATCTGAGCAAGAGCAAGACCCTGTCTCTACAAAAAATAGACAAAATTAGCCAGGCACAGTGGCACATGCCTGTAGTCCCAGCTACTCAGGATGCAGGGGCAGGAGAATCACTTGAGCCCAGGAATTTGAGGTTGCAGTAAGCTATGATGATGCCACTGCACTCCAGCCAGGGTGATGGAAAGAGACTATCTAAAAAAAAAAAAAGAACTACGTTATTTAGAGTAGTCAGGAGAGCCTCTGAAGAGGAAGCATTCGTAGTTGTCTGTTCAAAGAATCAACTTTTGGTTTTGTTTTTGCTCTTAAAGTTGTTTTTTTTCTCTATTTCATTAATATATTCTCTTTTTTTTATTTTTTATTTTTTTGAGACAGAGTCTCACTCTGTTGCCCGGGCTAGAGTGCCGTGGTGTCAGCCTAGCTTACAGCAACCTCAAACTCCTGGGCTCAGGCGATCCTCCTGCCTCAGCCTCCCAAGTAGCTGGGACTACAGGCATGTGCCACCATGCCTGGCTAATTTTTTCTATATATTTTTAGTTGGCCAATTAATTTCTTTCTATTTTTAGTAGAGACGGGGTCTTGCTCTTGCTCAGGCTGATTTCGAACTCCTGACCTTGAGTGATCCTCCTGCCTCGGCCTCCCAGAGTGCTACATTAATATGTTCTTATCTTATTTCCTTCCTACTACTTTCTTTCTTTTTTTTTTTTTTTTGAGACAGTGTCTCACTCTGTTGCCCGGGCTAGAGTGAGTGCCGTGGCGTCAGCCTAGCTCACAGCGACCTCAAACTCCTGGGCTCAAGGGATCCTTCTGCCTCAGCCTCCCGAGTAGCTGGGACTACAGGCATGCGCCACCATGCCCGGCTAATTTTTTTCTATATATATTTAGTTGGCCAATTAATTTCTTTCTATTTTTTAGTAGAGATGGGATTTCGCTCTTGCTCAGGCTGGTTTCGAACTCCTGACCTTGAGCAATCCGCCCACCTCGGCCTCCCAGAGTGCTAGGATTACAGGCGTGAGCCACCGCGCCCGGCCTTCCTACTACTTTCATTAGGTTTAATTTCCTGTTCTTCTCTAATTTCTTTTTTTTTAATTTTTTAATTCATACATAATAGATACACATATTTTTGAAATGCATGGGATAATCAATATATTCATATAGTTTGTAAATATCAAATTGGTATAATTGAGATATCCATCACCCTAAGTATCTGTTTTTTTCTTTATGCTAGAAACATTCAAATTATTCTCTTCTATATATTTTGAAATATACAATAGATTATTTTAAACTATTGTCACTCTATGATCTATCAAACACTAGATCTTATTTCTTTTATCATACTGGATATTTATACCCATTAATCAACCTCTCTTCATCTCTCCCTCTTCCCAACTCTTCCCAGCTTCTAGAATCTCTAATTTCTTGAGAAGAAAATTTGTATCATTGATTTTCACCATTTATTTATTTATTTATTTATTTATACCGGACTTTGTGAACTTGAAACAATCTACTTTTTATCCTCAGCCACAGTTTCCTGAACCTAAAAAATAGATCCAATGACACTTATGAATTGCCATGAGGATCAAATTAAAGAGT
>CAUYRT010064676.1:0-13590 GCA_963574885.1 Lepilemur ruficaudatus
GTCCCAGCTACTCGGGAGGCTGAGGCAGAAGGATTGCTTGAGCCCAGGAGTTTGAGGTTGCTGTGAGCTAGGCTGATGCCACGGCACTCTACAGCCCGGGCAACAGAGTGAGACTCTGTCTCAAAAAAAAAAAAAAAAAAAAGGCTAGAGGCCAGGAGGGCAAGTAGAGTCAACATGGATCAAAGACAGAATCAAGTTTGAGGGTCAGAGGTCAGAGGTCTAAGGTCTGGTTGAAGTCAATGGCAGTCAGAGGTGGAGGCCAGAAAATAAAGTCAGAATTGATAGAGGTCAGAGGTCAAGATGTGACTCTGGTTGAGATGAGATCGGAGATCAGAGGGTGCAGGTCAGGTTGATGGAGGTCAAAGGCCAGAAGTGGAAGCCCAAAGGGAGCCCTGGATTCAGTGGAGGTCAAAGGTGGGAGGTCAGGGGCCAGGTAGAAGTAGACATGGCAGTACCTCCTCCCGCCGGTACTTGGGACTCAGAAAGTCCTCATAGCGGCTCCTCAGGAAGCGGCCCAGCTCCAGCTGCTGGCGGACGCCCTCCTGGGGACAGAGCAGCCTCAGCAGACCCCTCCCCAGCCACTCCCACCCCTCGCCTTCACCCCGCTTCTCACCCCAGTCAGCTGGCCCAGGCCACGTGGCCACAGGGTGGAGACCACCTCCTTGTGCGGGTCCGTGGGGTAGGAGGCCAGCGGGGCCCGGTCGCCATGGCGGAACACCTGGGGACAGGACTGGGTCAGGGCTGGCCTGGGGACAGGAGGGGCCAGGCTGGGCAGGGTGCCTCACCAGAGCCACAAACACCAGGGGTCCTTCTGGCAGGGCCTGTGGCAGCAGCACCAACAGCAACAGGAGAAGAGGTCCGGCAGGGTGGCCCCGAAACCCTGGCCCGGCCATTTCCACCAGCCCAGACGCTGAGCTCAGCCCTCTGTCTGGGCCGGAGCCCCGCCTGTGCGTTACCCTCCGCCTCAGCTCCCCCATTAGAGCAGGTCCCAGCATGCCTCCCCTGGGGCCACGGCCTCCCGATCCAGCTCCCTCGAGGCCTTTGCCTGCCTTGGATTAACCCATTTAATCTTCACCACAACCCCAGGAGGTGTTGATACAGTTATCCTCATTGTGCAGATGGGGAAACTGAGGCATGGGGGGTTAAATAACTTGCTTGGGAAAACACCTTGTGAATGGCAAAGCTGGGATTTGAACCCAGGTGCTTCTAACCTGGGTGCACACTCAGGGAGAAAGACCCCTGCCCCCACATTCTCTGTTCTCCCTTCTCCCTCCCCCACTTCGAATCTGTTCTTTTCCTTGCTCCTTAAATGTTGGCGGGTTTTTTTGTTTTGTTTTGTTTTGTTTTTTGAGACAGAGTCTCACTCTGTTGCCCGGGCTAGAGTGTCATGGCATCAGCTTAGCTTACAGCAACCTCAAACTCCTTGGCTCAAGTGATCCTCCTGCCTCAGCCTCCCTAGTAGCTGAGACTACAGGCATGCGCCACCATGCCCGGCTACTTTTTTCTATATGTTTTTAGTTGGCCAATTAATTTCTTTCTATTTTTAGTAGAGACGGGGTCTCGCTCTTGCTCAGGCTGGTTTCAAACTCCTGACCTTGAGCAATCCGCCCACCTCGGCCTCCCAAAGTGCTAGGATTACAGGCGTGAGCCACCACGCCCGAGCAATGTTGGGGTTTTTTGAGGCTCTCTTAGGCTTCTTGGAGATTTCACCTTCTTCTGGTACCACTCACAGCTGGCCAAAGCCAGTAGTTGAACACTCAGACTCTGGAATAGGACAGACTTGGTTCAAATCCCAACTTCACCCTTTATAAGCTGTGTGACTTTGGGCAAGTTACTGCACTTCTCTGTGCCATCATCTCACAAAATGGGAACAAGCACAATCTGCACCACAGAGTCACTTTCAGGATTAGACATGTTCAAATACATGTAGCACTTAGAACAGGGTTTTGTGAAGAGTAACTAGTTATGGTCATGTTATTGATTGCCACATAGCAAATTACACTAAAATTTAGTGACTTAAAGCAGTGAGCATTTATTATTTCTCACAGATCTTGTGGGTCGTGAATTCGAGAGTGGCTTAGGTGGGTGATCCTGGCTCGGGCTATTTCACAAGGTTGCAGTCAAGCTCGCTGGGGCTGCAGTAGCACCTCCAGGCTTCCCGATGTGGCTGTCGGCCAGAGGCCTCAGTTCCTCACTGCACAGACCTCTCTGTGGAGCTGCTTGAGCATCCTCACAACATGGCAGCCGGCTTCCCCCAGAGCAAGTGATCCAGGAGATAGCAATGTCTTTTATGCCTTAGCCTCAAAAGTCACCCTCTGCCATTTCCACCATGTTTTATTGTTGCTACAGGTTGGCCCCATTCTGTGACAGAAAATTACACAGGGTGTGGACAGCAGGTGGCGAGAATCACTAGGGCCATCTTGGAGTCTGGCTCCACTGCAATGTCCTCTAAATAAATGAAGACACCTCCTCTTCACGCTGTGGCTCACCCCTGTAATCCTAGCACTCTGGGAGGCTGAGGCAGGTGGATTATTTGAGCTCAGGAGTTCAAGACCAGCCTGAGCAACAGTGAGACACCATCTCTACTAAAAATAGAAAGAAATTAGCTGGACAACTAAAAATACATAGAAAAAATTAGCCGGGCATGGTGGCGCATGCCTGTAGTCCCAGCTACTCCGGAGGCTGAGGCAGGAGGATCCCTTGAGCCCAGGAGTTTGAGGTTGCTGTGAGCTAGGCTGATGCCACGGCACTCTAGCCCAGGCAACAGAGTGAGACTCTGTCTCAAAAAAAAAAAAAAAAAAGACGCCTCCTCATCACCCACTTCCTGAGTTCTGACCAGCTGTCACCTCTGAGTTTCCCAAGGGCTCACCACATTGCCGACACAGCTTGGGCAGCCCCTTTCCCCTTAAGTCCTCATCTCAGTGACAGTCCTGACCCCCCAAGTTACGGAGGCCGACTGTATTGGCCATGTGTTTTATTTTCTGTACTTTGGTGCTTTGACATCTAAGGCCTCCCTTACCATGGAAGGACCACCCCTCCCAGGGTTATGGATTCCCAGAGACAGGAGAGGACTGGCCCAGGAGCCCACCTTTTATATGCAAACCAACCAACCTGAGCCCTCACCCAGCCGGGCCACTAGCCACCTGCTCTGATACCCCTGGGGGAAGGTACCAGGACAGCCTTGTGCCCCAGATTATGTTGAAGTTCTTCAACTGGCCAATCCCAGGCCTGCTTACCGGCCTCTCCCTGCAGACTCGCCATCGCCCCCTGCCCCCTGTGGCATGCTGTGCCCCCTCCTCTTTGGGAACCTGTGAGTATAACAAGCTGTCTCCCACAGATCCACTCAGTCAAAAATAAAAAATAAAATTTCGAAAAAGAAACAATCTGGCTTTCATTGTCTCCTGATCTGCTGGCCTCGCCACACCAGATTGAGAATCAAGTGTGCAGCACGCTGGCTGGCGGCCTCCTGTCCTCTGTCCCCCTCCCTCCCCTGCTTACAACCCTCCCATGGCTCCCCAGCACCCTCTGCAGAAAAAGTCAAACTCCTGAGTGTGGCGTTCAAGGCGTGGACTCTCCACATGTCCTGATGCCAAATGGAGACACAGTACGTGACATGCCGCACCCGCATCCCCTCTCCCCACAGCCCCTGCCCACTGTCCCCTCCACCCAGAATGCCCTTCCCTTGTTGCCATGGCCACCATTCTGGTCTCTCTGACAACCCCCTCTCGGGTTCCAGTGGCTTCTCTCCTCCCTGGCTCAGAGGCCCAGGAAAGGGAGAGAGAGTTCAAGCCAGTGTGCCTCAGGGACCTATGGCTATGAACTTTCAGGAAGTGAGGAGGGGTCTGGCAGGGGGTGGAGGCCTGGGGCAGGGCTGGGGACAGGGCAGAGAAGGGTCCTGACCTCTGACCTCCTCCCCCAGAATGTGACCCTGGCCATGGCCGTGTTCACCATCCTCGCCTCCATCTACTTCTTCAACAAGGTGAGTGGCAGGAGGGGCGGAGGCGGGGGGCTGAACCCCTGTCTCTCTGGCCCCCATTTTATCGTCTTGTTCCCTCTTTGTCTCTCATGTCTCTGTGTCTCTGTCTCCATCTCTTGTCCTCTGTCAGGCTCAGCAGTGAGAAGACACAGGACCCCCCAGTCCAAGAGCCCTGCCTCTGCCCACGCCATGACACTGGTCTCTGGGCCAAATAAATGTAACTGAACCAGCACATCCTGCCCCTCCGCACCAGCCCAGGCCTGCTCCACCTCTGGGGGCTCCATGTTGGGTGGGGCAGGCTCCTCCTGGGTCTGAGGGAGGAGGGTGATGAGTGCCCTGACTGAGCAGGGTTTTGAGGGATGAGTAAGAGTTTGTGAGGAGTGTTCCGAGAGGGGAAGGACATGCCAACTCTAGGTGCAAGAGCACAGAGGGGAGAAAGAGCAGGGCAGACTCACCACCTGGCACCAACGCAGACTGCTGTGTATTTCAGACTCGTTACCTCTCTTTGAGCTCTAGTTTTCTTCTCCATCAGACAAAAGCGACAATCTTTATCCAATGGGCTCCAGAAGGCCACAGCAAGGGCAGCCCGAGATCAAAGATGTGAATGGACTTTGTAAGCTTTAGAGGGTCTGTAGTTATCATCATCTTCTTCATTATCATATTGAATTAATACATGTTCCTGTTTTCTCTTCAAACTCCTATTCAAACTTCAATACCCGCTGTCAATGCCCTTTTCTATAAAAATGCCCAGAGCTCCAGCTAGGCAGTCTGTTAGCAGCCCCCTCATTGACTGCCCCCTCCCCATTCCCTGCCCCGCCAGCTCCAGCAGCCCCAGGTGATTGCCCTGGGGGGACACACCAGTCTTCAGTTGAGCCTCATCTACTTTCCCATCCCGTAAGAAGCAATTTCGTTTCAACTCAGTATCTGAAAAGGTGGCTTCTGAATAGGGTGATTATGCCTGCTGGGTTTCCCAGGAAAAGCCTACCATTTTCCAATTATGAGCAGATTCCTAGTCGCACTACAATTTTAGCTCAGATTAATATAATTGTAGTGGATTACAAACACTGGTTTTACAGTCTTACTGGAGTCCTTGCTTGCAAAACTCTGAGCAGCCACACAGTGGCAGGGTTGGACTATTTTCTCGGCCAGAAATTGGCCCCCACAAGGGTAGCGCCCGAGGAAAGGAATGCAGGTTTCTGCAAAACCACGATTCTGAGCCGTGGGGTGGGGTGGGGTCCTTGCTGCTTCCTCCCTCCTCCCTGCCTGGGTGTCCTCTGCCTGGGTCCCCGCCCCTGCCTCCTGTCTCTCTCCTCCAGTCCTCAGAGGGGCCCCTACACCCCTAGCCCACCCCACCCCTCCTCCTCACAGCCTTTCCCTGGCTCCCCAGACCCCAAAATAAGAATCCCAAGTCCCCTGGCCTGGCGTGGGAGGCTGTGCCAAACCGGACTCTCACCAGCTTTTTTTCTTTTTTATCGCACCAGTCTCCCGTGACCCCTCTTGTGCCCTGTCAGCCACGCATATGTCAAAGATGGTCCAAAATGCCACAACCCCATGCCTTTGCACTGGCTGTGACCCCTGCCTTGAGTGACCTCTGCATTACTGTCCCAGGAGTCTTCCTCACCACCTTCCCCAGGCAAAGTCAGCCTCTCCTGCCTGCTGCCCCCCACTCCGTCCCCGCCCCCAGCTTTCCTGGCTGTGGCGGAACTTGAGGATGGGGGCCGCTCTGAACAAGATCTGACCCCCGCTGGACATCTGCACAAGGTCTGGCTGTCGATGTTTGTAAAACAAACAGATAAGGACAAGGCAGTCCGTCTCTGCATCCTCCCCGCCCCTCCCCGGGGGGTTTTCAGCCACTTAGTTTGGGATTGCACATTGCGTGCTCCCCTGGGAGCTCTCACGGTTGCATTTTCACAACCACAGGCGCATGGAGATAGACGGGTCCCTGGGGAGGGACCGAGCTCCTCCCTGGACCACTTAAACCACCAAGCCTGGGGACGGGGTTGGCCATCGATTTTCTTTTAAAAGCTCCCCCCAGAGATTGTGCCGTGCAGCCAGGGCAGAATCAAGAGGCGTCTCCGTAATGTGTTTGCCGAGCACGGAAGAGACAGATGTTTCTGTCTGGGAGCTGAGCGCGTTTCAGAGGCAGCTCCGTGGATATATCAGAGACTCAGAACGGGGACCGAAAATTAAGCTTTAGTTTGGAAGCATGGGGGAGTTTGAAGATGCAGGAAGCAAATGACATCGTTTCCCCAGGGTAGGGGGGCGGGAGGCACATGGGGTAGGTGATGGGCTCTCTGGGGACCCAGAAAAGCCGGCAGCGCTGCTGTCCAGCGTTAGCCGTCCCACCTGGGGACCGACGTGCCCGGTTTGCATGGGACTGTCCGGCTTTAGCACTGGGCGCCCCACATCTCAGGAATTACTCCTTCCTGGGACAGCCAGGAAGGCTGGTGACCCAGGTGTCACCTGCCAAATCCTATGCCCTGTCTGTGTCCCAGCTGTACATCTGGCTCGTGGTCTCCCAGTTGCAAAGCTGCCTCTCGCTATCTCTCCGTCCCTGTCCCGTGCTGTTCGTCTGTCTACCGCTGTGTCTGTCCCGACCACTGTTCCTCTCTCCTCCTGTCCCTCCAAGACCAGTTCTATTTCCTTCTCCCACTGAAGCACTCCGTGTTCCTGTCTCCCTCTGGGATTTCGCCTCCGTGTCTTTTTCTGTCTGGTCTCCCACTTGGTCCCTCCTGGCAGCCTGACCTGGCTCTCACTCCTCTCCCTGCCTGGGTCCCCGTCCACCATCGTGACTGTGTGATTCCATCCCGTCTGCACCTCTCTCTGTGCATCTCTCCTTCCACCTGGTGGCTTTCTCTCTGGTCTCTGTACCCCTCTCTCTAGGTCTCTGTCCCCCTCGCCCCCAGTCTCTGTCCCCCTCACTACACCTCCATCTCTATCTGCCCCTCCCCCCTCAACCCAGCCAGTCCTGCTGCTTGTCCATCCCAGCTCAGTGTCTCGCATTCCTGAGGAGCAGGGAGCCCAGCCCCTCCCTGTCCCCACTGTCCTCAACTCTCCAGCAATTCCACTCAGGTCCTCCAGCGGGGCCCGGCCTCCATCCTCAGTGCCTGATTCCAGCTGTCACTCCCCAGAGCCTCCCCCTTGGCATGATCAGAGGGCCTGGCACAGCCATCACCTGAAGGCCTGGTCCCCTCACACATAGAGCAGAGGGTTGAGGCAGCTGCTGGCCCCTGCCAGGGTGACCCCCAGGGGTCTGGGCAGCACCCAAGCTTCCCCCAGGTCCCACCTGGCCTCCTGTAGGCCCATTGGTCTCGGTGGCAGCAGCAGGTGGAGGGGGATCCACAGACAAATGGCCTGGCCCCTGTGAGCCTGGCCAGCTGCGGCCTGTCCCTCCTGGGGCTGTGGATGGGGCCCAGCACCCCTTGTCGCACCCCAAAACCAAACACCAGCTGACTCATTGAGGGCCTGGGGTCCTGGCGGCAGCCAGCTGGCTTCCCGGCCATTGTCCCATTATGGAGGTCAGCTCAGTTCACCGGGTCCCCCAAGATTGGCAGGGCCAATCCTCCCAGGGCCCAGCAGAAGGAGCCATAACCTGCCGGCTCAGAACACTGCTCCCAAGCCATGGCCTGGCTCCGTGCCCAGGTGGGCCAGGCTGAGGTCCATATGGCAGAAAGTGCCACCTAGGGGCATCCAGGTGAGGGTCAGCAGCAGGAAGACAATGAAGACGGCATCGGCCCAGCCTGGTGGCTGAACCAGGCGGCTGACAGAGAAGGAGGCAGGAGGGGGCCCTATGGCCTGGGTCCCAGACTGTGGCTGGCCACCTCCAGCAGGTACGAGATAGGGGTAGCCAGGGCATAGGGGAGGCAGAGGGCAGCCCTGGGTGGGCTCCAGGCTCCCGGGGGTAACAGCCACCAAGTCTCTGAAAGGTTCTCCATGGGCTGGACGATGCTGTCAGGACCCACAGGCCTCCACGTTAGTACGTCCCATGCTGTCCCCCAAGACCTCCGCAGGTCCTCCACCTCAGGGACATCCCCCTCAGCCACCCAGACCCCTGTCTGCATCCTGTCCCCCCTCCCCATTGCCCCTCATCTCCCACAGCCTCCTCTCCAGACTGACTCTGCCCCATCCCCTCCACTCTGTCCCTGCCGTCACCTTGCCCAGCTCAGACCTCGCCCTCCTCCCCAGCCTCCCTGCCTCCAGTCTCCCCCTCCAGCCCATTCCAGCTCGGCTGCAGGGCTGACCTTCCCCCACTCCACTAAGGGCTCCCCCATGTCCCTGGATGAAGTCCCCGTTCATCAAACCTCCTCACGCTCTTCACCCCTGCTGTCCTCCGCTCTCCTGGGAAACTATATCCTCCGAACCTCAAAGCCCTCCGAGGTGACTACCCTGAACAGCTCCACTTCTCAGGTGGGAAAACTGAGGTTCAGAGAGGGGGATTTATGTGCTCAAAATCCCAAAGCAAAGCAGAGACCGAGTCTGAATTCAAACTCGCACCCAAGACCTTACAGGCCTGGATGCTGACTCGGCATCCGTGCCCATGTCCCGCTATGTCCGCGACCTCGCTCTGCATCCTCTGTTCCCTCATGTCCTGCAGAGCAGGTGTCTTCCAGGGCGCCTAGGCAGGAGCTGGTGGCCTGATCTTCCCCTGAACACTTGAAGTGGGGACGTGTGTGCAGCTCGACAGTGGGCAGAAGAGGACATAGGAGCAGGGGCCTGGGTGGAAATCAGAGAGGCTGCCAGGTGGGGTCTGAGCATGGGTCTCAGTTTCCCCCTCTGTTAATGGAAGGACTAGTTTGTTACCTTGGGTTCCATCTTCTCATTGTCCCCAGGATAAGGTCTGAGCCCCCCAGCCTGGCATCTGTGGCTCTGCTTGTTGTGGCCCCGCCCCCCTGGCCAGCCTCTTAGCTCACCACTTCCCTTGCTTGCCTTCTGCGGCTCCTAGAACAAGCCATGCGGTTTCACACGCTCGTGCACACGCCCAGGCTTCACCTTGCTGCTTCCTCATCCTGGAGCCGCTTGCTTTACCCCATTGCCGCAGACGGCAAACTCTTACTCATCCTTCAAAACCCAATTAGGCGCCACCTTCCCTGGAAACCCTTCTGTGACTGCCACTCACCCCATCAGGCTGGGTCAGGTATCACCTTCCCAGAGTCTCTAAGAGTAGATTCAAGCTACACCAAGGGCAGGAACTAAGTATCCACTGTGTATGGAGCAGTGTGCTATATGTCCCAATCCCTCATGCGTCTCTCTGAGCCCAGTTTTTTCAGGTGCAGAACGAGGGCTCCACCAGCAATCCGATAGCACATAATACGGCACACTGCAGACATCGTCATACTGGGTCCCCCCAACGTGCCCCCCAACGTGCCCCCCTCCCACCACACTCCCTCTAGGCCTTTGCACCAGCTGTGCCACCTGCCTGGAGTGCCCTTCCTCGTGGAACCTCCTGGCTGCCTCCTGTCATCCAGGTCTCTGCTCAAGGGTAGCCTCGTTCAAGAAGCCTTCCCTGACCACCATGTGTAAAGGGCCAGCCCCTCATGACTCGCTCTCCCCGAACCCTCCTTTTCTCCCCTTCATAGCACTTACCCCGTGTGCTGTTTTTTAACTTCTGTATTGAGCTGTCTGTCTGTCCGCATCCACCCCCACCCCCCACCCTGCCCACAACACTTTGACATAGAGACTGTGTAAGAGCAGGATTTCCAGCCAGTTTGTACCTACAACAGCTTCTGGCGCATAGTTGGTGCTCAATAAACATGGGGTGGAGGGGAGAGTGAGGTGAGTGGGGACCCCCAAGCCCACTGTGGCAGCAGATCAATGGCCCTGAAGATGTGCACATCCGAATCCTGGAAACTGTGAATGTCACGTTGAATTGCAACGGGAAATTAAGGTTGCGGAAGGAATTAAGGCTGCTGATCAGATGACCTAAAAGCGGGGAGGTTATCTTGCATTATGCAGGTGGCCCAGCGTAGTCCCAGGGGCCGTACGTGAGGGTCAGAGAGATGGAAGATGCCGCCCAGCTGTCTCTGAGGATGGAGGAAGGAGCCAGAAGCCGTAAACGTGGGCAGCCACTAGAGCCTAGAAAAGCAGGCAGGAGAGATGCTCCTCTAGAGCCCAGTGAGACCTACTTGGACTTCCGCCCCCCAGAATGCTAAGAGAATAAATCTGTGTTGTTTTAAGCCACTCAATTTGAGGTCATTTGTTACAGCAGCAAGAGGAAACTGGCACACCCATTTTACAGACCAGCCAGTGGAGGCCCTCGGAAGGGCACGCAGTCATTCAGTTGCTGGGTTTGCCTCTGGAATGAGAAGGGGGTGGGAAGCGGGGACAGGCCTGGTGGGGAGGGACCTGGACCCAGGACTGCCAAAGAAGAGGCCAGCCGTCGGGGAGAGGTGGGGCTGGTGACAGGAAAGAGGAAGGAGTGGCCGAGGGGCGGGGAAGTGGACAGCTGGCATGGCCAGGCCCTGTCTTACAGCTCCTGTGGGCCTCAAAGTGCCCAAGACTTGGAGGGTGGAGGGGAGGGGGCTCTGGATTTGAGCCTTTCCCTCCCCCAGCCCCTCCCACCCCTCCCCCCTTTCTGTCCCATCATCCTCCTCCCTCCTCGGGCTCAGCCTCCTCCTCTCCCCCTGGACTCCTGCCCCAGCCAGGCGCTGCCCCTCCTCCCATGGCACCCCAGCACCCTGGACGAAGTCCCAGCCCCTCAGCCTGGCCTTTGACTGAGGCCACCAGCAGCGCCACCTGGCACAGCTTCCGCCTTGAGCTTGGTCCTCTGGGCCCCCTAGCGCCCATCCCCCTCTGCCACAGCCGACCTCCTCGGAGGCTCTTTGTGTCCATCTCTGTGGCCAGCTTGAGATCCCCTTGAGACCTGGGTCTGGGCCTGACTCCTCTGGGGTCCCCTGCACCCCCCACCACTTGGGGAGGCACACGAGAGGCCCCTAGTTTCAAACGAGTGAGTCACCGCCACTCAGCGAACCCAGGTCTCAGGCGGTGCGAGACAGTGCACGTGACGGAGTGTCACGTGTGTCCCAGATGCAAGACAGACAAAAGTCCCACACCAGCGTGGACGGACATGGGCTGAGGCTATCACATTCCCTCCTCTTCGTTTTATTCTACTCGAACAACAGTGGGGACCCGGAAACCCACACCACATCTGGCGGTGCCGAGGGGAGGCCCCTGGCCCCGTACTCCCCCCAGTGCTGAGTTCAAATCTCCACCCTCACGTCGATGTCCTCCTGCCTGGGACCTCAGACAGCTAAGCGTCGCCCCCGGCAGAGCCGCTGCAAGCGTAGACGGCGCAGAGATGCTCAGGCAACAGCAGCAGAACCTACAACCTTGCAGCCGCACGGGAGGGTTTCAGGCGGGCTGGGAAGGTGTCAGGGGGCGAGGAGTCTCATGACAGCTATTTTCCGACACTTGATGACAGTCTGTCTCCTATGGCTGGGAACATCTCAACATCTCAAACCAGGCCACGCTGGGGGCGCCGCCTCCCCTCCCTTACTGCCTGAGAGAAACGGAGGTAGTGATTAAGAGCAAGTAATTACCTCTCTCCTGCCGGGGAGGTGAATATCTTTCTGTGGGATCTTCCCTCAGAACTGTCTCTGCCAGGCGTGCATTGCTCCATTCTTTCCAGGCACGTTGGAATCCCAGGTTGGCAGGGATTTGCACCTGCTGTGAACCCAGGCAGCACTTGTAGGGACAGTAATGGCAGGGAGGTGGAGGTTATAGGTTCTGAAAGAGAATATCAGCCCCTCCAGCTGGAATGTCTGCCCTTCAAAGGTGGGACGTCCCTCTCCTTCAACTGTCTCCAGCGCCCAACGCCATTCACCTGTCAGGTGCTCAATAAGCGTCACTGAACGGATTAATGAGTCAGACGGGTCCAGTCCTGACTCTACCACTTACGTGCTGTGTGACCTTTGGCAAGTGACTTTGCTTCTCTGAGCCTTGAGTGTTCCCTTCTGTACAATGGGCATAATCCCAGTATGGCCCTCATAGGGTTGAGATGCTGATTGTGGGAGTTCACACGTTTATGAAGCTCTGGACGGGACTCGGTACTCAGGACATGATTGATGCCTATGAGCTATCATTACTTGATGAATGAATGAAGGAGGGAACCACCCTCTTCGGTTCTCTTAGCAATTCTATCAGATGAGGATTTTTAGTCCCCATATGGCAAAGTAGAAACCCAAGGCTTAAACCATCCTCCACAACTCTCTCTCTCACAGAGTGGTCCCAAGAAAATGCCAGATGCTCTCAGTGGGCCACGCCGAGAAGCTGCATGATCTCCAAACAGACCTTCACCTCCCAGCCTGGTTTTCCCCAGCAAAGACCAGGGTCTCTCCGGGAGAATGCTGCAGCCGGCTCTAAAACCGCAGAGTCTCCTGTACAGAAGCTTAACCGCATTCATTAGAAAATCAATGCAAATTAAAAACCTCCCTGGGATCCCACTTCTCTCCTCTGAGAAGGCAAAGATCAAAGAGGTTGACTTTGCGGTTGCCGGTTGCGTTGGTGAAGCCACCGTGGGAAACAGCCTTGCCGAGCACAGTGTGGTGGTGTCTGGCAACACCCAACACGCCCTCCGACCCGGCAAGCCCTTTAGGAGGAATTCATTCTAGCGGTGGGTAATATTGATCGTGGCACACGCACCGTTCTTCCTCAGCGCCAGGCACCCAGCTAAGCGCCTTGTCCACATGGGTGCGAGTGATCTCAGCGACCCTTCCATTTTACATGGGTGGAAACTGAGGCACGGAAAGTGGAAGTGACTTGTGTCCCTTAGCTACAAGCAGCATGGCGCTATTCTGTCTTCTTGGAGTATTCACGAAAGTACACAAACACAAAGGTAAAAGAATATTATTGTCGTGTTTGTGTGTGTTTGTGTGTGATATGCATTTAAGAGAGAGAGACAGAGAGAGAGATGCATGGAAAAGAGTAACTATTTTTTTCCCCCAAAGAACCAGCTTCTTATCATTGTCCACAATCTTTTCTTTTAAATTAATTTCCTGGCTGGACACAGTGGCTCACGCCTGTAATCCCAGCTGGCACTTTGGGAGGCAGAGGTGGGAGGATCCCTTGAGCCCAGGAGTTCAAGGTTACAGGGAGCTATTACACTGCACTCCAGCTTGGGTGACAGAGGGAGACCCTGTCTCTTAAAATTTTTTTTAAATATAGGCCGGGTACAGTGGCTCACGCCTGTAATCCTAGCACTCTGGGAGGCCAAGGTGGGTGGATCGCTCAAGGTCAGGAGTTCGAAACCAGCCTGAGCAAGAATGAGACCCCATCTCTACTAAAAATAGAAAGGAATTAATTGGCCAACTAAAATATATAGGAAAAATTAGCCGGGCATGGTGGCGCATGCCTGTAGTCCCAGCTACTCGGGAGGCTGAGGCAGGAGGATCGCTTGAGCCCAGGAGTTTGAGGTTACTGTGAGCTTGGCGGATGCCAGGGCACTCTAGACCGGGCAACAGCGTGAGACTTGGTCTCAAAAAAAAAAAAAAAAAAAGAAAAAAATTGATAAATTTAGTTGAAAGGCATATTATATTACTCTTTTAAATGTAGCTTTGAAATGTTTCAAATTAAATGTTTGAGAGGGGGGAAAAAGCCAAAACAAATGTTTACAATAAAAT